>QJPP01000984.1:0-144091 GCA_003996215.1 Jaltomata sinuosa
TTTCATCGCTTTTTCCGCTTCCCATGTAACTTCTTCTACTTGTTGGTTTCTCCACAATACTTTTACGGAAGCTACTTTCTTATTTCTTAGCCTCTTAACTTTGCGATCCAGAATAGCAATGGGTACTTCTTCATAAGTGAGATCTCCCATAACTTGTACATCTTCAGTAGGAGTAATACGAGATGGGTCACCTATACACTTTCGAAGCATTGAGACATGAAATATCAGATGGATTGTTGAAAGCTCTTGGGGTAGCTCTAACTCATATGCGACTTGGCCAACTCTTCGAATAATATTATATGGCCCTATATAGCGTGGACTTAACTTTCCCTTTTTACCAAATATCATCACCCCTTTCATTGGTGACACCTTCAAAAATACCCAATCTCCTATAGCAAACTCCAGCCCTCTTCTTCTAATATCTGCATATGATTTGTATCGACTTTGAGCCGTTGCCCGCTGTTGTATCACCTTAACTTTTTCCATAGCTTGATGAACAAGATCTGGCCCTAATAAGGTAGTTTCACCCACTTCAAACCATCCGATTGGTGATCTACACTTCCTCCCATATAAAGCTTCATAAGGTGCCATTTTGATACTTGAATGGTAGCTATTGTTGTAAGAAAACTCAATAAGTGGTAAATAGTCATCCCAGCTACCTTTAAAGTCCAATACACAAGCTCGTAACATATCCTCAAGTGTTTGGATTGTACATTCTGGCTGACCATCCGTTTGAGGATCAAAGGCCGTACTTAAATTCACTTGTGTTCCCAAACTCTTCTGAAATGATTTCCAAAAATTCGCGGTGAATTGATATCCTCTATCAGATATAATAGAGATTGGGATTCCATGTAGCCAAACTATCTCTTTAATATACAACCTTGAATACTCTTCAACTGTATAAGTAGCCTTAACCGGCAAGAAGTGGGCTGATTTGGTGAGTCTATCAACTATCACCCATATGGAGTCAAACTTCCGAAATGAGCAAGGCAGACCAGTGACAAAATCCATGTTGATCATGTCCCACTTCAAAATTGGAAGGTCTATATGTTGCATATAACCTCCAGGATTTTGGTGCTCTACTTTAACTTGTTGACAATTTGGACATTGAGAAACAAATTCTGCAATGTTCTTCTTCATGTCACTCCACCAATACACTCCTTTCAAGTCATGATACATTTTAGTTGAGCCTGGATGGATAGAATATCTTGAATGATGTGCTTCTGTCATAATTCTCTCCCTTAGTCCATCTATATTAGGCACACACAATCTGTTTTGGCACTGGAGTACTTTGTTTTGCGTAAGCTCAAATGCCTTTGTCACCCCTTTTTGTACATTCTCCTTAAGCTGTAATATAATAGGATCCTTATATTGCTTCTCTTTTACTTCGACTACTAATGAGGATTCTGCTGCATTTTGCACAATAATCCCTTCATCTTGAGATTCAAGAAGGCGAACCCCCAAGCTAGCTAGTTGGTATAGATCTTTAGCTATTCTTTGTCTTTCCATGGACTGCCCATACGTGTTTGCCATTGTCCTACGACTTAAAGCATCGGCCACCATATTTGCTTTCCCTGGATGATACAAGATATCAACATCATAATCTTTTAATAACTCAAGCCATCTTCGTTGCCTCATATTCAGATCCTTCTGCTTAAAGATATATTGCAAGCTCTTATGGTCCGTATATATGTCAACATGAACCCCATACAAGTAGTGGCGCCATATCTTTAAAGCAAATACAACCGCTGCTAGCTCTAGATCATGGGTTGGATAATTTTTCTCATGTGGCCGCAACTGTCTTGAGGCATAAGCTATTACTTTACCATGCTGCATCAATACGCATCCTAAGCCCACTCCTGACGCATCACAATACACTGCATACCCTTCTATGCCTTCTGGAAGTACCAATATAGGTGTAGAAGTCAACTTATTTTTCAGCTCTTGGAAGCTTCTTTCGCATGCATCGCTCCATTGGAACTTGGCTGCCTTGTGTGTTAGCTTTGTTAAGGGTGCAGAAATAGAGGAAAATCCCTCAATGAACCTTCTATAATAACCTGCCAACCCAAGGAAACTACGAACCTCCGTAGGTGTTGTAGGTCTTGGCCAGTTCTTCACGACTTCTATCTTTTGAGTATCAACCCTTATTCCTTCATCAGAGACAATATGACCCAAGAATGCCATAGATTTCAACCAAAACTCACATTTAGAAAACTTTGCATATAGCTTACGATCACGAAGAACCTATAACACCTGCCACAATTGATTAGCATGGTCCTCATTTGATCTTGAATAGACCAAGATATCATCTATGAATACAATCACAAACACGTCCAAGAATGGCTTGAACACCCTATTCATCAGATCCATAAAAGCTGCTGGTGCATTTGTTAGCCCAAATGACATAACTAAAAATTCAAAATGACCATACCGTGTTCGGAAAGCTGTCTTGGGTATATCTTTCTCTTTGACTTTTACTTGATGATAACCTGACCTCAAATCAATCTTCGAGAAACACTTAGCACCCTGTAACTGGTCAAACAAATCATCAATCCTAGAAAGGGGATATTTGTTCTTAATTGTCACCTTATTCAACTGCCGATAGTCAATACACATTCTTAATGAGCCATCTTTCTTGCGTACAAATAAAATCGGTGCTCCCCAAGGGGATATACTAGGCTTTATGAATCCCTTTTCTAACAAATCTTTTAATTGCTCCTTCGATTCTCGTAATTCTGCCGGGGCCATCCTATATGGAGGGATGGAGATGGGTTGAGTACCTGGAATCACATCAATACCAAACTCTATCTCTCGTTCTGGAGGCAAACCTGGAAGCTCTTCGAGAAATACATCAGAAAATTCATTTACCACTGGAATAGACTGAAGATCTAGTGGCTCCGCATCTATATCTCTCACTCTCACTAGATGATATATGTACCCTTTGGACATCATCTTCTTTGCTTTAAGATAAGAAATAAACTTACCTCTTGGTGTCCCAACATTACGTTTCCATTCAAGGACCGCCTCTTTTGGAAAATGGAAACTCACCCTCTTAGCTCGGCAATCTACCGTGGCATAACATGAAGCCAACCAATCCATACCCATTATAACGTCAAAATCTATCATATCTAGCTCAACAAGGTCAGCCAATGTGTTACGGTCACAAACAGTTACTATGCAATTACGATAGACTTTTCTAGCTATAATAGACTCGCTAGTTGGCGTAAATACTTCAAATGGTTTAACCAATAATTCTGGCGTTCCTTCAAACTTTTCAGCAATCAATGGAGTTACATATGATAATGTAGAGCCTGGATCAATTAATGCATATACATTATATGAAAAGATGGACAATGTACCTGTAACCACATCAGGTGAAGCCTCCAAATTTTGTCGTTCCGCTAGAGCATATGTACGATTTTGAACTCCACTAGAACTAGCAGTTCCTCTACCACCTCTACCACGACCTGCAGGCACCTGTGGCCCCCTACCTAAAGAAGGCACCGATGATGATGATGCATCAATCGATCCAGTAGGTTGTGCCATGCTACCCATGCCCTTTTGAGGGCAATTTCTCATCATGTGTCCCGGTGTACCACACCAAAAACAAACATTTGTTCCAAGACGACATATACCTGGATGATTTCTTCCACATTGTTTACAAGACTGTTTAGAAGGTCTTGGTTGGGTCGCACTTCCCTGTTCTTGGTACCCCGCTACTTGTGAGCCTTGACTCTCACTCCTTTGCCCAAATTGATTAGCCCTAGACCCTTGAAACTGAGGTGGAGCGCTAGCTGTAGAGTAGGAAGATAATGGCCTAGGGAGTCTATTAGAAAACCGAGGCCTAAACTCACCTTGGGATGGCGTAAACTGGCCCATAGATCTGGCCCTCTTGGACTGCCCTCTTTCCGACTCTTGTGTCCTTCTCCTTTGCCTTTGATCCTCCATCTTTTGTGCAAAAGCTTGTATCCTTGCTATATCCATATCTTTGTTCAAAGCAGCAATAGTACAATCCCTGACCAGATATGAATCCAATCTATCCACGTAACGATGAACTCTATCCTCCATAGTAGCTACTACATTAGGAGCATACCTGGCCAAATAATTAAACTTGAGACTATACTCTCTCATGCTCATATTCCCCTGGTGAAGATTTAAGAACTGAGTTGCACGGGCCTCCCAAATCTCCAATGGCAGATAATGGTCAAGGAATGCCTTTTTAAACTCTTTCCATTTAGCTGAAGGTGTATTTATACCCCTAGATTGTTTCCAAGCTTCGTACCACAATATAGCCACACCTTTTAATCTATATGTTGCCAACTCAACTGCTTCCTTACCAGATACATGCATAATATCTAAGGTCCTTTGGATTTAATCAATAAATTCTTGCGGATCTTCATTAGGATCTGACCCGGTGAATGATGGAGGGTCCAAATTAAGGATATCACGTATCCGCACACTAGCTTCCCTATTTGCACCACTAGTACCTGCAATTGGACCTGCTTGCCCTTGTCCTTTACCAGCAAGTATACGAGTCAACAATTGGACTGCATTCTTTAAATCTTAGTCAGTAGCATTAACCGGTGGTTCTTGGGGTGCTACTGCCCTCCTTAGCTCTTCTGGAGACGGAGGAGTGGAGGAAGTCCGTGATGAAGACAGTTGAGCCTCACTTTGATTAGCTCGTCTAGGTGGTGATTTGCTGGTCCCTTCTCTAGTAGCCACATCTACTTGCTTACCAGTACTCTTACTTTTCCTAGTAACCGACATTTTTGCTATAATGAAAATAATTAAAGGTTAGATACGATAAACCTATAACATTGGCTCTATTGCACGATCTAAGAGATGAAGAAAAAGAGACAACTCCTAAATGTCCCGTAGCCTCCTGTTTATAGATGTGGGGCACAACACACCCATAAGCAAGACTCTACATAGACACGGCTTTGTAGACTCCCTAGGATGACCTGCTCTGATAGCACTTTTGTCACGCCTCAAATTCCATTTAGACGGACAGGCACTCGATGCCATAAAGGCCCGAGAGAACCAACTTATAACCTTTGATTCATCATGCATATAACTATGATAATTAAGAAGCTTTGACTATAGATAAGCTGCCTGAATAACAAGACCAACATAGATAGGCCCAAAACTTATGTACACGATCTGGCCATTGAGGCCACAACTGTTAAGAGCAAAGATATAACTAAGTTTTACTTTAACATTGGTCTACAAAGCCTCTACAAGATAGACAAACTTAGTTTAGGTCGGGACAGGGCCTCGCCTTACCCTTAAATATACAATACCAAAAATATATACCAAAGACTCGGTAAAGCCCCGAATCAACCTGGAGCTCACCAACAGCAGCCGAGTGTCCTGTGCTCCTACTGGGGAGGTCTACTAGCCAGAGTACATGTGCCTGCGGTATGAAATGCAGCGTCCCCATGAGGGACGTCAGTACGAGAGAATGTACTGTATATGTAAGACATAAAGTAAACCATATGTAAACAAGAGCTCAAATAGAATCAGCTATCAGTGCATAAACATGTAAATAAGAACAGAAGATCACATTTGCTTACACTTGTGAAATCATGTATATTACGTTCTTTGGTTACTCTTTTTTGCTTTATGATCATTGTAAGGCATGTAATACACGTGACCAACTGATCAGTGGTAGAAGAGGAGTCCCATGCTAGGCAATTTAACCCCTGGGATGCTGCCCTCATAAATATACAAATTGGGATCGACCCATGCTAGGATTTCGCCCCTAGGCTGCCACCCATAAGTACACAAATAGGGATCGACCCATGCTAGGCTTTCACCCCTGGGCTGCCACCCACACATATACAGATTACTTCATTTAGTTTCTTTAATCTTTGAGATTGTTACTTTGGTGGTTGTAACCTTTATTGAGCTCAAAACTATGGACCAGTAGAAGAAGAAATGTGAACATGCACTTAAGGCAGTAACAATGATATAAGGAGCAAAGGTAACATCAACGTACTGTTTAGGAGCTTATATGATACAATGAACCTCATTTGGCTTAGAGAATAACTCACAAAGCTTGTTGTTGAAAGTACCTTTACTAGGAAACTCACTTCGTTGGTAACAACACAAATATAAGAGTTCATGCCAAGGAATATGAAACTGAGAAACCTTACATACCTTGTTGTGTAACTCAGATATTACAACGAATTAAGCTTCCCCCTTTCAGATTATTTATCTACAATGAAATACGTGGCAAAACTAGTATTAGTAGCTAGTTAACCAATTTGGGCTACTTGATCCCACTAAATCAGTAACTAGGCAGTAAGCTCGTAATTGATCAAACCAAGAGTGTTCCTTTCACCTCTTCTCCTCTAAACATATCTACATACTGTACGACCTTCTCATAAGGTCCCTTGAAACTCTTCTGACTTCACAACATATACCAAACAACATACAAAGGTGTGCAGGCAACAAGTTAACATAACACCCAATTAAGTGGTGTATTACCACACCCCCTTCCATACTTCAATACAACTTCACACACCCTTTTACAAGTTCAACCAAGCTGTCCCAAATATATACACATAAAACCGCTCCTAAAACAATCCCAAACATCCTTCAACATAATAATAAAGTATTTTTAACTCAAGGATTCCAATCACTACCCCATGGTTCTTGACACAAACACATACATAATTATTCATCAAACTTGCATATAAAAAGGGGTAAAAATGGGCAGTAACTTTACCTTAAATTCTGATAATCTGTCCTCCTAACTTGTACTTCTTCAATAGCTTGAACTCCCCTTCAACTTAGCTTGAAAAGAGGGAGAATACTTAAGAACCCTAATGGTATTTTATGGCTGCTATGTGAAGCTAAGAGATAGAGAAAGAAAGAACTTCTAAAATCTGTTTTTTCAAGTTAAAATGAGTGAAATGAGCTGGTCTTAACCCCTTTAAAGGGGGGATGCTTTGGCCGACTTTCCTTGCTCATTTTGAGCCACAATATGTCAAGAAGGTGATACACCTACTTAGCCATTTTACATGGGCTTTGTTGGACTTAACCTTATTGGGCCTTGGCTGCCAATTCTTTCCCTTTCTTTCACTTCTTTGGGCCAGAATTTATTCAAGTGGGTGATGGGTGTACTTGGCCCTCTAAGCTAGTCAAAATAGTCTTAGTAGGTGATGCACCTACCTAGTTCTTTAGGCTGGTCAATAAGTCAAAGTAGGTGATGCACCTACTTGTCACCTACTAGCTTAGTTAAGTCAAGCAAGCAGCTCACTTATTTTATTCTATTTTCTAATTTCTAATCCCTTTTGCTTTAACTTAACACTTCACCCTAAATATTTACTCAAATACAACCTTACCATCTCGAGTTTAAATACTTTTGTCGAGGTTAACTTGGCCGTTTACGTGCTGAACTGAATGGGGCATTACAACACCTCCCAATACACATTAAACTATCACTGCTCATATAAGAAACTCGGTCCCTCACCTATACAACAAGGCTATATCAAGTGATATATGAATAGGACTAGTATATGCAGAATACGGGATGTTACAGTGCTGGAGCCCTAGGGGCCTAAACCAGCTGATTATGTCACCTATGATGCTGCTCTGAAGGGGACTCCCTAACAAAGTGGCCTAACTCGCCACACTCATAACAATCCTAACCAACTATACCCAGTTGCGATGACCCAACTAAAATAGATTGATACCATGGCCTATGGACCCAGAATGATCACCTCACGAAGTCTGAATCAAACCCTTACTACTCTGACCCTCAGCAATCTGTAATGCTGCCTAAACAGGATGGCTCGGTTAGAAACGCTGTTGATACTGACCCTTACCAAAGTAGCCTCTGCCACATATTTGTGAGCCACTGTAACTTCCCTGATGGCGAGGCCTCTTATCGCTGACCCCTTGGACCTCGCGAAGTACACCCTCAATAGTGCGGGAATGGTCCACAACCTCCAGGAAAGACAGGCCTGAAGATACCATACCTCTTATAGCCAAACAAAGTTGCAAAGTCAAACCTAAGACAAAGTGACACACCCTCTTATGCTTGATGGGCAGTGTTTTCGGGTTTATTGAATAATAAAAATGGTTTTCAAATTTTAAAATCATTTCAAAACTAAGTTAATAATTTCAAACAATTTTAAGACAAAACCAAGAGTTGCCACTTAATTAATTAAGGAAAACTAAGATAACCTTTAAACAATTTCTAAAGTTTAAAATAGATAAAAACTTTAAAATTTGAAATTTTAGGTAAGAGGTTCTTATTAATATCCCGAGAAGGTTTTAAAGGCACTCGGGATATCCATTAACTTGTGGTTATCCGATCTAGTTAAAAAACTAACTTATTTTGACTAACTTTAAAGAAAAAATTATTTGTCGGAAAATATGCTATTGTAACTTGACTAAAATAAAGTCTGAAGACTATGAATAACAAATTTTTGAAAAAAAAAGAGTATTAAGGAAACCGTAGGTATGCTTAAATTTGAAAACTTATATATAAAAGACAGATTTTTTCTTTATGTAAAGATCATAAGAAAGTAAACGAAATTTTGAACCAAAAAAGGTTTCTCTTTAGGGGAAATTCAACCAAGTTAAATGTCAGATTTTAATTAATACAAATAAGCTATTATAAACAATAAAAAGGGGAGAAGAAAATACAATCAAGCCTTCGGCCTAATTAAAATTTGGACTTTGTCCAAAACCTGTCCTAAAACTAAACTTTGGGCTTTGAGGCCCATTTCTGCTGCATTGTCGGATTTTTAGTCCACTTTATTCAAAGTTTGCCCATCTTTGGGATTCTGCTTCTATGGGTTTGTCCCATTTTTACTCCGTATTTGAGGCCCTATAACATAGATTCCAACTGATGAAGCTTTTGACTCGAGATTGGGTTTAACCCGTGATCGTATGCAGGATTGGAACTCATATGGGTTTAGAATCACATGTCAAAACAAAGGGTAAGAACTAGAAAAGGAAAATTTCAGAATGAGCAAATTGCATCAACAATAAGCAACAATGAGAAAATTGCAAAATATTTTTAACGAGTCAAGCCCCAAACTTCCAATAAAAGAGAAGGAGAAAGCAAGGAAGGGAAAGGTCAGATATAGCACAATCCTCTAAATTTCCAGAGAATCCTCCTTTGAACAACCTAGGATATTTGGTGATCATACCATTTCAACTCAATTTCCAGAAAAATCAATACTTCTTGTGCTTCGCAAACGATTGTACAACTTAAATAAGAGGAACAACATGCTTATATGGAGAAAAAACTCTAACTATGAGGCATTTTCCTTAAACTGGGATCATAAGACCTCTAATTGCATATATCTAACTCAAAAATAAAAGACGGATTGGGCACAAGGCAAATGAAGCAAAGGTTCAGAGGTTAGGATAATCATCATACGAGATGTAATCTAATCTTGCGTCATAATCCTAAACTTAATCAACTAGACTCCAAAAATGAATCTAATCTCATAGAGACCATAATGCAAGAATGATGGCTAGAGAATAAAAAAATAAAAGAATAAAAGATTCATAGGCTACTTTAGAATCACAAAACTAAGAATGTACAGAGGCAAGAAGAAAAAAAATTGATACATATTATCAAGATTTTTGAACCAAAACTCGAGTTTCTAACATATTTATCTTATAAATTTTATTCTTTTCCAGATTGTAAGTCATGTAAATAATGGATGAGTCATTTTCAACATTCCTTTTACACACTAAAATATAGAACCAAGATGAGGATTCATACAAAATGACATTACGCTCAAAAAGATTTATCACTAAGAAACATGAACTGGAGCAGGGGAAAGTATTCAACATGCACACACATGAAGAACTAAGGCAGAATAGAATATATTCATACTCACATATTTGATACAGTCATGAAAAACCCAAGCAATCCCCACAATCAGAATTACGAGATTTCTATACACTAGGGCACTAGAGAATGCTTTCCAATAGATTTTTGAATCACTTTTAGTAGCAAAACAGAGGAGTTTCTCATGATCACATAAATCGCAGGATTTTTGACTTCAATCAAACATAAGACAGCTAAACACAATAAACTCTTAAATCTCATTCATAATCAAAAACTTTCATACAAGACCAGTGGAAACCAACCTATATTCAAAAAATAAAAATAAAGAACAAAAGAAATGAAAGGGTTAAACGGAAGGGTCACCTGTTTCCGGGCAGCAAACTGAGAATAACTTTTACCACTGGAACTTAGAGTATTTCACTGGAAACTTTGCTCTTTAATGTTTTCATCTCTAAAAACTCTCTTGGTTTCATGGGATTAGAGAAGTGCTTCTCCAAAATCCCCAAAATTCCCCCCAAAAGAGCTCTCCCTTAATCCATTGAAGGATGGGGATATTTATAGGAGAATTTTAGGTGACAATGGCGGGGAAAACATATGGGTTTTTAGGGATTTCCTTTGGGGAAATTTGATATTCAAATTGGGATAAGCTTATAGCTCATAAATCGCACCAATTTTGGAGAAAATTCGTTGATCTTTAGGGAATAGTCCATTGGAATTACCACCCAGCAATTTCTAGAACCTTCTGGGTCTTGGACAACACATCATCTTCGTACTATGATGGAGGGAGATGGAAGAAATTGACAGAGTTGGACGAATTTGGATGCTTTGAGGCATCGTTTGATTTGTTGCTGCCAATATTTTAGAGTTGTTACTGTTAGGGTTCATTTGAAACTGTTAAAAAAAGAAGAAAACGATGATGAAGTGGTACGAGGCGCATCTATAGAGTACAATACGGTCTTTTCTGGGAAATTGAAGTCACGTGAGGTGCGTATGAGTGAAATTGTAAGAGAGAATATGAGAGAGTATATGTGAGTGTATGTATATATTTATGTGAGGTCTGACTGTATATGGGTGAAGGTGTGAAACTAAATTGGGGATAAATGGAGAAGGTGGGCCGGGTCAAAAGGTACAAAATTGGACTAGAAATTTGTTTTAATTGGGCTTAAAGGTAAGCTGAACATTGAGAGGTTAAGGATTTGGCCACATTTGCTTGTAAATGTGGTCAATTTGATTTAAGAACTAACCAAATCATTTAAAATATGGCTGAATCGAATATATCAAAGAGTTTAGGCTGTAATTAAAATAAATGAATTAAATTCCTAATCAATTAAATGATCTTCTAGCTATAACAATTAAGAATAATTATTTTATAAAACATGATTAACCTATTTTAAAATCAAGATTTAATCATATAATCATTTCTTGATTTTAAATCAATTTTGAGGAAAACGTAGCACTTTTCATCTTTAAACGAGATTTTCATTAAAAAATATTTTCAAATATTTCTTTAAGTAAAATTTATATATCTCTATATAATTAAATGTAGAGTATATATATTTCACCTAGAATTACCAAATTAATTTTTGAAAGCTTTAAAATCTTGTAAAATAATTATTTCAAAATTATTTAAAATAATAGAAGCTCAAAATTAATTACGAATATGGAGGGCAAAAATTGGGTGTCAACAACTACCCCTCCCTTTGGGTAGGGTGGATACAAGGAACCCTGAGCGAAGGAAATTGATGTTCCCAATTTTAACCAACCAAAAATTCATATATCAAAAATGATTGGTTCTAGCAAAAATTTCAAGGAATTATGGCCAGACCCTGGTGTCGAGTTTGCTACATATCTCACGTTACATGAGAATTCAGGCCACTTGTATTTCAAGAAGCTTGAGTTTATGCACAATTTCAAAGAAATTCAACACCTATTTTGACGTCGGATCAAGGAGAGATCGGAAAGCTAGAGAGTAAGAGAATTGGGGGGGGGGGGGGGGTGGAATGCAACCGAGGTTTCAGCATAGAGCTTGCCTATATAAACCCAGACACAGGGAATCATGCTGCTTGTAGTTCGACTCAATCGGTGAAAAAGGTGATCTTTATGTTAAGACAATCTTTGGCTCGGGATGAGTGACAAATAATTGAGTTATGGAAAAGAGGCTTGCAACCTCTTAACCATTAATGTGGTGCACTTCACACCCATAGGTAAGATTTTACCTGGACATAATTTCCAAAGCTCGAGGTGTATTGTCACACGGATTTGAATAGAAGGAATATTGCTTCCAGTGTGAGTTAATAATACTCTAGATACGAAACTAAGACCTAATGATAGGAATACCCACATGGCTTTTGATAGGGGTGTGGTTTGATGGCGGTGGAAGTCGTCCCTAAGCTCACGTCCAAAGAGTTTGGTATTCTTCCTCAAACTATGTTCCAGTTCGCTGCTAAGAAAAAGTTCCACATTGTGATGCATCCTTTTTAGGCATAGTCCGCACTTGTGGTTTTGCTTTGAGAATTTAGTCCTTCTTAGATGCTCTCAACATCATCTCAAAACAAAATCGTTAGTGGTAATGTAATTTCATTTAGAGAGGTAGTTTCTTTGTCAAACCTTATCCTTGGGTTACACACGAAACCCTTGTTGTGACGTCCTTTTGACGTGTTTTGTACCTGTTATTATGGTTCGAGATTTTCATCCTCTCGGATGCTCTCGACAATTTAGAAATAAGATTTTTAGTAGTAAAAGCAGTTTGATAAGGAGATATAGGTTTTGTACCTCATTTTCGCATCTGTTGTTTCTTGAAGAAGATGCCATCCTTTTCTGTTCCTGTCTTAGGAAATAATAACTTACGTGATAAGTAGACATGATAGCCTTTGTAGCCATCGAATAGGATTGCCTTTGTAGAGGTTGGACATGATAATTTTTGAATATGACGACCTTCATAGTCGTTTGCGATGTGATGGTCCTCGGAACTGTTTGTAGCATACTCCTGATATGATAGCCCTCGTAGCTATTGGTAACAGTCTTTGCATATGACTCTAGGGTAATGTCTAGCATATCATCCATATTGACACAACTTATAGATATCCCTTGAATTGTCAAGCTTCAGGCAATCTTGCACATCATCCGACTTTGGATAGAGACGGCTTACAAATGTCCCTTAATTTGTCAGCTTTCGAGTAATCTAGCACATCATCCGACTTTGGATAGAGGCGGCTTACAAATGTCCTTCGAATTACAAGTTTTAGGGTAATCCTGCACTTTTATCCGATCTTAGATGTAACGTGACTTGCAAATTTCCCTTGAATTGTTATCCTTTGGGTAGTCCTGCACAATATCAACGTGGATATGTTGTGGCTTATAGATAACCCTTGAACTATCAATTTTTGGTAGTCTTGCACTTTTATCCAATTTCAAATATTATTGGGACTTACGCATTACCCTTGAACTGTCAATCTTCAGGTGATCTTGCACACTATCCTGTTTCATATATCGCTCATCTTACAGATAACTCTTAGTCTGTCAAGTTTTGGGCAATCTTGCACACTATCCGATTTCAGATATTGCTGTAACTTACAGAAGACCTTTGGCCTATCAATTTTAAATAAATCAAGTTCATTATCTGATTTGGATGGCGTCTTACAGGCATCCCTCAGGCTATATGCTTTTGACCTCGACAAAAAGCGTTATTTGATCATCGGGGGGTGACAAGGCCTTTGCCACACGATCAAATATAGTTGCATCTTCTGGCGATCGATGCTCTTGAATGTATAAACATCCTTCAATATGAGACTTTCTCGTCTCTACGCTATAACAAATAAGGATGCATAAATATCCTTGACGTCAGACTTTGCTGTCTCTATACGATATCGGATATAAATATGCTTAATGCTAGACTCCTCATCTCTGTGTGATAATATAAAAATAAAGCAAAGATATCCTCAACGTCAGACTCCACCATCTCACACGACATCAGATATAAATATGCTCAATGCCAGACTCTGTCGTATCTGTGTGATAATATAACAATAAAGCAAAGATATCCTTAATGTCAGACTCCACCGTCTCATGCGATATCGAATATAAATATCCTCAGCACCAGACTCCATCATCTTGGTGCGTAAATAATAATAAAGCAAAGATATCCTCAATGTCAGACTCCACCATCTTACTCTATATTAAGGATGCACGAATGTATATGGCATGACTATGCATATGCAAATATCCTCAATGTCAGAATCTGTCATCTCCATGCGATATTGGATATGAATGCTCTTGGGTCGATCCTGGGCACCAAGTGTGACTTAGGGATGCCTCTGAATGTCATCCTCTTTGAAACCAACCAGTAGAGGGAAATAATCTTTGCAGCAAATGTGTATCTGTGGTATTTGATGATAATGGTCCTTGCTATATGGTCCTCGCGATATGGTCCTATCGACATGGTCACTATGATATGATCCATGTAATACAATGCAACACGATATAATATGATACACTGTGATATGACATTATGTGATGCAACATAATGCAATACCATGTAATGCAGTATGATGCAATGCGATGCAATGCAGTATAATGCAATGAGACATGGTGCAATATGAATGCATAATGTAATGTAGTGCCATATGATGCAATGTGATGCAATACAGTATGATGCAATGAGACATGATGCAATATGAATGCATAATGTAATGCAATATAGTGTCATATGATGCAATGGCACATAGGGCAGTCATAGAAAATATCACCTCTGCCTTTGTTGATGCATTGGCTTCTACTTTTGTACCTTCTCTAAAGGTAAACAATTAGCAACCATAGCGTCGTTCTTATGGGCAACCGCAATCAATATCCAGTAAAAGATTAAAAAGAAAGTGTTCATAACGATAATAAAAAATAACTTTATTTGTAATCATCATCCTCTTCTCGAGGTGGACATACAAACAATGGGTTATTTTGTATATAAATGGTTGAACTCGTATCTGGGGGCAACTATGAATGCCATATTTGAACACGATATGTTCGTTGTAATCCCTGATTCACTGGGATTCAAGAAGGACATCATCGATCTCTCATTCGATGGTCCCTTGGATTTTTCATGTCAGCACATCGACTCTTTTGCGTGTACCACTTTCAAACATCACACATTGGTTTTGATCCCTAATCTGCTGGGAAATTTGCGGATGTTGTTGATCTCTCCTTATCTGGTAGGTCCTACAAATCACAAGAAGATTCATCAGTTCTAAGAATCTTTGTCTCTTTCTGCCTCTTACCATTATTTTGGCTTTTCTTGACGATCTTAGGAGTTCGATATCATTGTATTGCATTGAAACCATCAGATGATGAGGGATTTTTGTCGGTCCCTAACACTTCTTAGGATAACCTTCATCCACAGAAAAATTATTAGTTTTTGGCAAAACTTGATCTGTGTCGACCTCTTTCGATCTTCTGCTCCATGCTTTGTCATCTGTGTATATTTGCTACCTTCGGCATTTGTCATCCTCAACTCCCCGTGTCATTGTAGAAGTAAGACCAATTCAAGTTTATAAAGGAGCGAATTAACTTGTAAAATCTTTTCAAAAATAGTTTTTTTGAAAGTATTAATTTGAAGAAATGGTTTAAGAAAATCTCTGCCAATTTGTCATGTCATGCACTAGCTCAACAAACTTATTTCACTTTGAGGCCTTGACATATCTGACATATTGCTGGTGAGCTCTGGAGATGCTTCATCATCCTAGTTGGGGAATTTAGAAATGGTCTTTTTGAGAAATCTGTCATAGCTGGGAATTAATCCACCTCGGATTTTGTCACAACTAGGAATCTAAAGTAGACTCTGATCTCCTGGTGTTGAGGAATTTTTGGAGTTTATTTTTCTAAACTCTCGAATGAAGCTTGGCAGAAATTTTGAGGTCTTCCTAAAAAAATTTGCCGCATTTAAAGGTTTCGTGATGAATCTCATCCCGTTGATAAGAGAATTGACACTCTGTGGGGATTATGAGCTCAAAATTCACTTCAGTTGCTCTTTGACACAATTTGAATTCTGACTTGTCAGAGATGATCTTCGCCTTCTGAATTTTCAAGATTCTTTTCTAAAAAATCTACCCCAGTTTCCATTTCTTGGGGAATATGACCGAACCGTTATGGCCCCTATGTATCCCGTTGAAGCAGGAATCAGGTCAAACATAGTTTCCACACTTATAGTGGGAGAATATTAGAAATAAATAAAGGGGTGACCGAAGCAGACACAGGCCATTTTAGAATTCAGGTCATCACGTAGTTCAAGCTAATAAGGGGAAAGATAGACTTTTCTAAGGGGTTGACCGAAGCAGACACAGGCTGCCTACGTATCTTATTTTTGAGAATTCAGGTCAAACGTAGTTCATACAAAGAGGATAGATAAATTTTAAGCTATTATAAAGCATAAAAATGATTACAACCAGAAAACGCGATTACAGGGAAAGGAATAAAAGAGAACAAAACTATCTTTAGGAGTAGTATCTCTTCACAACATCGGAGTTGATCATCTTAGGCCATACTTGGCAATCAATCTCGGACAAGATCAAAATTCTTCTAGATAGCACTTTGTGGATGACATACGGTCCTTGCCAATTTGGTGAAAACCTTCCTTTGTGCTCATCTCGTGGGAAGGAAGGATTAACTGTCCATTCCCTGGATTGAATTCCAGATTGACCAATAACTTTTGGGAGATGATGTTTGCGCTTGTTCTTGTCCTATTATTGTAAAACCAGTCAAATATGTCGATGTATGGATTGAGCAGATTAATAAGTCATTTCTTTTGCGTCTTCGACCATCGTCTCCCAGATTAGCTACCTCAATCTCTTTTAGGTAGGTCCTTTCCTGGTACTCAAAATCTTTTGACTCTTTGGCCAGTTGTTCAAGGACCATGATTTCTTCACCATACTCTTTGTTTCCAATACCATTTACCTTGATTTGTTCATTCAGCTTTTGACATGACATGACATCGGCAGGTTTTAAATTATTATTACTAAAATCAGAAACAAATTATGTTATCTAAAATAAACAGTAAATATTTTGAAATAGGGGAGGATTTTCATTGAAATTGGGAAATATTCACAAATTTTGGCTATGTCTTGCATAAATGCGAGTCTACGCATTTTGGAAAGAAAAAAGTAGTATGAGGAAATTGAAACATAAAAGGGGGTCGCGGGCCTCCTCCATACCATCACCAATTTTCGTAAAAATAAATTCTTTGTTGACCCAGACAAATGGAGAGTCAAAAGAGGAGTAGCAGCCCAGTTTTGCAATTGCTCGCTATGCCTGACATCCTTGATCATGGCTGCTTCAGGGATTTTTTCTATTATGGCATCACATTACTTGAATAGATCTCCTATTCCATCCCCTAGACCATCGCTCGAGGGACTGCTTCACATTGGGATTGACTGGTATAAGTGATGAAGTAGCTTTGGCAATCCTGACTGCTTCTTTTCTTCGATTTCTGCTTTGTCTCCTTGGAACACATACCCCAATCCGTGCTTGGACAGTTGTTCAGGGATCCTTATTGGCTCATTCATGCCGTCAAAATTCTTGCCTAATCCAAACCCTGACTCATATCCACTCCTCAACATCATAGTTGCGATCATTTTGTAAACTGGTGACATTGGCACTTATGGGGTGAGATCCTCTCTAGTGGCATTGACAATCTCTATGGTAAAAAAGTTGATCCCTCTCAGAACTTCTTCGATTATGGGGACACAACCATTGGGATGGCTCAGATGACTCCCTCACCATGAATGACCACCTCATGATCTCCCCACACTAATTTCACCATTTGATGAAGGGTTGATGGTACATCTCCAGCCTCGTGGATCCATGGCCTCCCAAGGAGCAAGTTATAATTGGTGGTCATGTCCATCACTTGGAACTTAGTGTAGAACTCAACGGGTCCTATTTGAACGTACAAACTGACCTCTCCGATAGTGTCCCTTTGACTCCCATCAAAGGCTCTCACGTTGATCCTACTCTGGCGTATCTTTCCCAGATCATAGTCTAGTTGAGTGAGTGTGGATAACGAGCAAATATTCAGACCTGAACCATCGTCAATCAAAACTCTGTTCATAATCCTCTCTCGACATTTGAAAATAACGTGCAATGCTTTGTTGTATTTTAACCCTTCAAAGGGTAATTAAATGACACTCAAGACACCAATAGCTTTTTCCGGCATTTCCTGCTTCTTAGAACTAACCAATGCTATTGACTTGCTTGCAACCCATTTTTCATCAACCCCTATCATGTTAACAGTGGCTCCTCCGTGATTCATGAGCGAGTTGTTATTAACATTTGACAGTGTTATCTATAGTCTGACCAGTCTTTGATCAATCAAATCCCAAATTTTGTGCCTCATGTTAATGCAATCTTCGATATCATGTCCGACTCCTTCATAATGATAAGCACAATGTCAGTCAGCCCTGAAGAAATGAGAGTCAGGGTTGCCTGATTTAGGTTGTATGGGCTGAATAAATCCAGCAGCCTTCAATCTCTCATATAGTTGGGTTCTGGTTTCAGCTAACTGGGTGAAAGTTCGAGGAACTTCTAAATTAAGACGAGGGAGATGTCACGACCTAATTTCTCAGGTAACGATGGCACTTACAACCTCCCAAGTAGGTGAACCAATCCCCGTAGCCCAGAACGATTAGTAATGGGCTACTACCTATCCAAAACGCACAATAAGAAGAAATAAGCGGAAGCAGAATATAAAGATAAGGACAAAGCAGAAGCAATAACCTGAACATATACATAATGAAACTACACCAACCCCAAGACTTGGTATCGACAGTACAAAAGCTTTTAATAGAGTACAAGTGCTAGAAGTAACAAAATGATAAGTACAATTGTCTCCAAATATACAAGAGTAACAGTACAAAGGATGAGATATGGTCAAGCCCCGGCCGTCAGGTCTCACCCTACTCTAGAATATCCAAAAGCTGCATGAGTCTCAACACAATCAACGGTGAAAGTTCAACTAATATCTGCACCAGAAAGATGCAGAAGTGTAGCATGAGCACCAATTGCTAAGCAATGGGTACCCAGTAGGCATCATTGGCCGACTGAGCGCATATAAGATATAAAAACAGTAATATAGAAGATAGAAAGAAAATAGTCACCGAAGCAATAGAGAAAGCACAAGGAACTAGCACGGAGAATAGACAACTAAGAGTTATAAGCACACAATGCTAGCACAGAAGACAAATATATACAGAACACAGGTGAAGGAAAGAAGAACTCACCTGGGCTGCTTTCACAATAATATAAATAAAAAGAGAGAGAGAGTTGAGAACATAGCGGTATACCTGTAACCTCAAGTAAAAGGGAAAAAAGGAAAGAAGTTTAACATACTCAAGAAGGAACCAACATACATAAGAAATTCACATTACAAATCCAACTTCAAGGTAAGCATAAACGGGAATCCACCTCACCAGTACAACCCTAGGATAACAACACAATCAATCCAGGCAACCAACCGATCCAAGAACACACCAACAGAATGAAATGCAATGAAGTATGATGTGATGCATAATGTATAAAAGTAAAAATCTGGTGTTCGGTACACCGGAGCGCCAGGAATTTAACATCAGGCTCATCAACAAATGCATAAAGGTAAAACACGAGTAAATGCATCGGGGCACCTGGAATCAAACATCGAGCTTATCAACAAGTGCACAAAAACAAAACCAAAATAAATGCATCGGGGTGCCAGGAATTTAACATCAGGTTCATCAACAAATGCATAAAGGTAAAACCCGAGTAAATGCATCGGGGCACCCAAAATCGACCATCGATCTTATCAATAAGTGCACTAAAGCAATACTTTTCCTTTTCTTTCCAAAAACTAGTAGTAAAAACCCAATATAAAGGGGGCTAGAGTGTTTCCGGGTCTAAATCAATAACCAAGTGTCAAAATCCCTAAACAGGGTGCCCGACATGTACTCGGGTCTAAATTCATAGAAAATAATGTCTAGCACTATGGCCTAGCCGAGCGTAGTATCAGAATGGAAACAAGTGATAAAGTCATCGTAATATCCTCCTTACTCCGAGAGGTTTCATAAAAACTAGTTTCAAACCCAGTTCATAATTCTTTTACCAAAAATAGGCCCTCGAGGCCATGCAAGTTTAGAAAACCATGTATAGTAGGCCCAAAGCCAAATCCGTAGTAAAACATGCAGAAGACCCTTGCATGAATGATATGCTCACAAAAAATAGGTTAGGCCAACGACTCACAAATAATTCCTATTGAACCTGCACAAGCTCAATAGCTCTACAACATATAATAACCAACCTAGAGTACTTTCTCGATGTCTGGGACTCACGGACATTCCCAAATAACCCACAACCTATGTTTCAGAGTCAACATAAGGTCACACAGGACCACAAGGGTAATATACAATACTACACGAATACTACAATCAATATATGAAATAAACGGACAGAAGAGACGGACAAGGTCTGGGGTACCAACCTATAACAACCCACCAAGGGATACTAATTAATGCAGTTATAGCCTATATACGTAGAGTCTAGGTAGGGAAAGCCATAACCTACCTGTCATCCGGTGACTAGCTGTGGGGATGACGTCGTTCGGGCTAAAACTACTCCGAGAAGCTCCAATTAATGAAAACACTATCAATACAATAATCTACACATTAATACGAGACTAATGATAGCCATAATGCTATAGTAATAGCTGGGTCAAAATGCAGGTCAAAAGTGGAAGCACAACAAACATATAACTCTCGTGAGAGCATGCTCCAAATTTGAGCGAATTTGGCCAAGAAAAATGGCACAAATCAGCCCGCTAAAAAGGAAAATTAAAGATGGAATTTCAAGAATTAAAATTCAGAAATAAAATGGAGAATTCGCTTACCACGATGAGATGAAATACACCAAAGAAGTGAATACTCCGAACCCACGATCATGCAACCAAGAACAAGCAGCTACAATCAAGAATATTCCCCATGCTTTCAAGAAAGTCATCCATGGAGTTTACTTATGGAGAAGAAGCAAATTAGGGAAGAAGAAGCTTACCAAAATTACGAGGGAGCAAGGTGATTAGCCAACTTGAAGAATTCCCCAAAGCTTAGAACTATCTTGGAGAAATTTCTAGAGAGTGAAAACTGATTTGGAGTTGGGGAAATTATGATACAAAGGTTGGAAAAATAAAGAAAGAGAAATTTATAGGCCTGGGCGCAGGCCAGCGCTATCACACTAAAGGAGTGCGATTGCGCTGAAGGGAGGATCACAGACCAGCACGATTGCGCTGAAGGGAAAATCACGGGCTAGCGCGATCTCACTGTATGGGTGCCGTTGGCGCTGAACAATATTCTGCTGCAGAAAACCAACAACAACTAAAACTTCTACGGAGTATTCCGGGCACAATCGAAAACTGATACTCATAAACCAAACATGCTATTCGAGTGGAAACGATGTTCCGGACTCAATGGAATTGATGAAACTTCCATATGAGGTCATCTTAGAGGATTTTTGACCCAAGTCAACACTAGCTAATGCCAACCAAACACCCGAAATAAGCCCAAATCACTCAGGATCTAACCAACCAACTACTTAACAGAAACTCGGCATTCCAGAGCTAACATCATTGACAAAATTTCCATCCGAGGCCGCCTTCTCCAAATGTTGACCAAAGTCAACCAAACAAGCCCGACTAGCCTAAAAACACAGAACGAGAGAGAATTCCAAGCTGAAAAGCTCCCAGATCCCGACCAAAGATCCCACTAGACCAAAGCCCATGCTCTAGAGCTAACGAAACTGTTATAATTTGATTTTGAGCACGTTCACCAAGAATGTTGACTGAAGTCAATGATTTCAAAAGTCTAAAGCTCTAAAACAAGGAACGACCAAAAGACTAGACAAACGGCCCAGTCACCAAACTACTAGTCCCAGCAAGCCATAAATGACTTGGGGCCATTACAAGCAAGCTCTAATGGTACAAGAAAGGTGAAAACACATAAATGACTGGAAGGGTCATTACAGGAGATTAGCATTGGCAGGAGAGGGAACCTGGCAATTATTCTGGTTCTCGGAAGCCTTTTGATACACTTGGAAGTTTGGAGGAGGAGCTTTATAAGTGGGCTGCATATTTAGTTGTGGAGTTTGGTAAGTGGGATGAGTATAGAAAACAGGTTGAGGATTTTGTGGAGATGGGGGAGGGGTTGTTGGAACAAGTGATTTTTTATAGTTGGCTCCGAAGGGTTTTCTCGGTCTCGTGCTTGGACTAGAGGATATTAAAGATACATCCTCTCTCTTCTTTTTAGGGAATCCTACCAATTTCAATGATGCTGACACTTTACTAATCTTACCATATCAAAGGCCCCCCTCAATAATTTCTCTAATTTTAACTAAGTCGGCGAACTTAGCCTTAATCGCCGATACCATCTTATCATAGAATTTTGATTCTTGGGAGCGAATAAACACTGGGCTAATCTCTTCTTCGGTCATGGGAGGTCAAACTCTTGCCACCTCTTTTCTCCAATAATAAGCATAATCTTAGAAGTCCTTATTTGATTTCTTCCTGATACGACCCAGAGAGTATCAATTCAGAATAACTTTCACATTGTATGCGAATCTCCGAGCGAAGTCTCTGGCCAAATCACTCCATCTAGCCCACTTCTTTAACTCTTGAGTGGTGAACCACTTTAAAGCTTCCCCACTCAGACTCCAGCTAAACAACCTCATCAATAAAGCCTCGTTCTTCCTTATGCCAACCATTTAATTGCAATAAATTTTTAAGTGAGCCTCAGGGTTCCCAACACCATTGAAGGTCTCAAATTTAGGGGTTTTGAATCTATCCGGCAGATCCAACTCCGGGTGAATGCAAAGATCACCATAATCATACCCCTTTTCATAAGATGAACCTCAGGATTCCTTGATTCTGGCTATTTCCTCTTTCATCAGTGCCATGTCATGATCATGATTCTTCTCCGCGGCCCTCAACTCCTTCTCTTTTTCCTCATAGTGGTGAAGCTCGGGACTTTCTGTGAGGGTGGTATATGGCTCTACCATAGCATGAAAAGTAGTAGGTGGCATATTTTGGACGGGCAAAAGTTGGACATGTTGGATGACCTTTGGGTATGTAGAGGTATAGTTCTATGGATTGATGATAATGGGGTGATTACTTTGGGAATTGTAGGTATTCAGTGGCGTATTTGTAATTCAGGGGGAGGTTTTGCGGATTATAGGCATTTGGGTTATTGTTTTGGTTAATGTGCTGGATATGGAGTATGGATTTTGTATGAGGATCCGATATGGGGAGGGTTATTGGAGATAGGCTCATTGGAAAGTCTAGGGATGGAAGCGAAAAGGATATCTGTCGGATGGATTTTGGTCAATAGAGAATTGAGCGAAGGGATTTGGAGAGGGGGCTGGGAGTTGCCCAGAGCTTTTCTGCACCTCCTCTTGCATCTTTCCAACTTCCTTTTAAGTTCGGCAATCATTTTACTCTGTTCAGCAATAACATTATCTCTTACGGCCAAGACATTTTCTTTCTCACTATCAGTTATTTTTCCCTTAGAGGAGCGATGGTTAGAGGAGGAATCTATGTGTGCCTTTGAATGGGTGAAGTAAGGGTGTTCAGCCAGTTTTGTCAACACAGATCTGTTCCTATTACCTATTGAAGTAAAAACAACTCAAAAGCAAATATGTTAGATTCCATTAGTGGTAAAAAATACAAGATATCTAACTGGAAATAAACACATAAGAATTGCTTTAAACACATAAAGTTGCTTTTCGTTGAGGTAAATTGATCCACGAGTAATTAGTGAATCGAGGATTCGATGGACAAGAATTTTCCCATTGATTTCGGATAAGTAGATTTCATCAGGAAAGTTGACTTGATGAGTCTTAGTCTTCTGATACTTGTCTTGTAGTATTTTATGTGCCTTCTGAACTCCTTGGCACCCTTTTAAAAGATAGGGATCAGGCCCTAAAAGGCTGCCTACATATCTCACGAAGGAGAATTCAAGCCCTACGTAGTTCGAATAGGCAAGTAAGCTTTGAAGGCTTTGTAAAAAGAGGGTTTGGAATTTTTCTGAGAAACTTGAAAACTCAGAGTATTTTTGATTGGACTTTGTGTGGTGAGTTTATATTTTCTGCCTACGGTGTTCTAAAATTTCAAAAATAGAGGTGGATTATTCATCCTTGATTCGAGCAACACACGTAGCACATAAGACAGTTCATATCACATAATAGTTTATAGCTTGTCCTACATAGATATGTGACCTTCTTATGCCAAAGGCAGGCCTAGCGAATTGAAGGATATGTATGTCATTTGTAAAACATTCCATAGCCCCAAAAACATATTATACACAATCTTTATGGATAAATTAAACGGGGATACAAAATAAGAAAATGGGAATACAAGTGAATATCAGTTCCACACAGGGGTACATTTTTAAACTAGGCCGCCATGGATTCTTCATTCTCGTGCTTCTTAGATTTCTTGGAATTTTGAATGCCTTTTGGGTGAATATCCTTGAGTAAAGAGACTATCTAAATATTTTTCAACCCCGAGGGACAATGGTCCATACAATTCAATATAACATCCTTCAATTAACCACATAAGGGATGATTGTTCCTTTCCGAACACAAGGTGATCTTACTAATGGATTTAATATCCCTTAGATATTAAGACATCTTAGGTCAATGCTTATTTTTGGGATTTAGTTTCACTTTATCCTAGGTTTAGTAGAATTGGTTTATTTCAAAATAACCGGGAACCCGGACGGACAACCGCGGGCTAAAACAATAAGTGACCATTAACCAACCGCGGGTCAACTACTTCACTTGTCTATTTTGAGAAAGTGTATTTTTTAGTGAAGGACGACTGCAAATATTTGCATAATCGCCCTTTTTTCCTAATGCAAACTAATGTTTTTGCGAAAGGAGGCGGAATACTCCATGAACAGTTTATAGTTTGCGAAAAGTAAACAAATAAGGAAAGCGTTAAAAATTATTACAATTCCGAATAGTTAGTCAAATAAGTTAGTAAAAACAATAAGGTTTGAACCTAGTTGAATATTTCCCAGCAGAGCCGCCATTTATGTTTTCGGGTTTTTTGAATAATTAAAATGGTTTTCGACTTTTAAAATCATTTCAAAACTAAGTTAATAATTTCAAACAATTTTAAGACAAAAGCAAGAGTCGTCACTTAATCAATTAAGGAAAATTAAGAAAACCTTTAAACAATTTCTAAAGTTTAAAACAGATAAAAACTTCAAAATTCGAGATTTTGGGTAAGAGGTTCTATTAATATCCCAAGAAGGTTTTAAAGGAACTTGGGATATCCACTAACTTATGGTTATATGATCTTGTTAAAAAACTAACTTATTTTGACTAACTTTAAAGAAAAATTTATTTGTTGGAAAATATGCGATTGTAACTTAACTAAAATAAAGTCTGAAGACTATGAGTAACAAATTTTTGAAAAAACCAATGAGTGTTAAGGAAACCGTAGGTATGCTTAAATTTGAAAAAATTATATATAAAAGAAAGACATTTTCTTTATGTAAAGATCATAAGCAAGTAAACAAAATTTTGAACAAAAAAAAGGTTTCTCTTTGGGGAAAATTCAACCAAGTTAAACGTCAGAGTTCAATTAATACAAATAAGCTATTATAAACAAAATAAAGAGGGGAGAAGAAAACACAATCAAGCCTTCGGCCTCATTATAATTTGGACTTTATCCAAAACCTGTCCTAAGTCTAAACTTTGGGTTTTGAGGCCCATTTCGGCTGCATTGTTGGACTTTTAGTCCAGTTTATTCAAATTTTGCTCATCTTTGGGCTGCTGCTGCTATGAGTTTGGCCCATTTTTACTCCGCATTTGAGGCCCTGTAACATAGCTTCAAACTGATAAAGGTTTTCACTCGAGATTGGGTTTAACCCGTGATCATATGCAGGATTAGAACTCATATGGGTTTTGAATCACATGTAAAAACAAAGGGTAAGAACTAGAAAAGGAAAACTTCAGAATGAGCAAATTGCATCAACAATAAGCAACAATGAGAAAATTGCAAAATATTTTTAACGAGTCAAGCCCCAAACTTCCAATAAAAGAGAAGGAGAAAGCAAGGAAGGGAAAGGTCAGATATAGCACAATCCTCTAAATTTCCCGAGAATCCTCCTTTGAACAACCTAGGATATTTGGTGATCATACCATTTAAACTTAATTTTCAGAAAAATCAATGCTTCTCGTGCATCGCAAATGATCCTACAACTTAAATGAGAGGAACAACATGCTTAGATGGAGAAACAAACTCTAACTATGAGGCATTTTCCTGAAACTGGGATCATAAGACCTCTAATTGCATATATCTAACTCAAAAATAAAAGACGGATTGAGCACAAGGTAAAGCAAGCAAAGGTTCAGAGGTTAGGATAATCATAATACAAGATGTAAGATAATCATGTGTCACAATCCTAAACTTAATCAACCAGACTCCAAATATGAATCTAATCTCATGGAGACCATAATGCAAGTATGATGGCTATAGAATAAAAGAATAAAAGATTCATAGGGTACATTAGAATCATGAAACTAAGCATGTACAGAGGCAAGAAGAATTTTTTTTGATACAAATTATAAAGATATTCGAACCAAAACTCGAGTTTCTAACAAATTTATCTTATAAATTTTATTCTTTTCCAGACCGTAAGTCATGTAAATGATGGATGAGTCATTTCCAACATTACCTCTACACATTAAAAAATAGAATCAAGATGAGGATTCATACAAAATGATATTACGCTCGAAAAGATTTATCACTAAGAAACATGAACTGGAGCAGGGGAAAGTATTCAGCACACACAATGAAAAACTAAGGCAGAATAGAATATATTCATGCTCACAGATTTGATACAGTCACGATGAAACCAAGCAATCCCCACAATCAAAATTATAAGATTCCTATACACTAGGGCACCACAGAATGCTTTCCAACATATTTTTGAATAACTTTTAGCAGCAAAATAGAGGAGTTTCTCATGATCACATAAACCAAAGGATTTTTGACTTCAATCAAACACAAGACAACCAAACGCAATAAACTCTTAAATCTCATTTATAATCACAAACTTTCATACAAAACCAGTGGAAACCAACCTAAATTCAATAAATAAAAATGAAGAACAGAAGAAATGAAAGGGTTAAACGGAAGGGTCACCTATTTCCGGGAAGCAAACTGAGAACACGAGCTCCGTCGGAGACTTTTACCACCGGAACTTAGACTATTTCATGGGAAGCCTTACTCTTTAATGTGTTCCTCTCTGAAAACTCTCTTGGTTGCGTGGGATTAGAGATGTGCTTTTCCAAAATCCCCAAATTTCCCCCTAAAAGAGATCTCCCTTAATCCATTGAAGGATGGGGCTATTTATAGGAGAATTTCAGGTGACAATGGGGAGGAAAACAGATGGGTTTTTAGGGATTTCCTTTGGGGAAATTTGAAATTAGAATTGGGATAAGCTTATAGCTCATAAATCGTACCAATTTTAGAGGAAATTTGCTGATCTTTAGGGAATGGTCCATTGGAATTTCCACCTAGCAATTTCTAGAACTTTCTGGGTCTTGGACAACACATCATCTTCGTACTATGATGGAGGAAGACAGAAGAAATTGACAGAGTTGGAATAATTTAGATGCTTTGAGGCGTTGTTTGATTTATTGCTGCCAATGTTTTGAAGTTGTTGCTGTTAGGATTCATTTGAATATGTTAAATGAAGAAGAAGAAGAAGAAGAAGAAGAAGACAGAGTGGTACAAGGCACGTCTATAGGGTATGATACAGTCTTTTCTAGAAAATTAAAGTCGCGTGAGGTGCGTGTGAGTGAAATTGTGAGGGAGAATATGAGAGAGTATATGTGAATGTGTGTATATATTTGTGTGAGATGTGATTGTATATGGGTGAAGGTGGGGAATTAAATTAGGGATAAATGGAGAAGGTGGACCGGGTCAATAGGTGCGAAATTGGGCTAGCAATTTGTTTTAATTGGGCTTAAAAGTAAGCTGAACATTGAGAGGTTAAGGATTTGGCCACATTTGCTTGTAAATGTGGTCAATTTGATTTAAGAACTAACCAAATCATTTAAAATATGGCCAAATCGAATATATTAAAGAGTTTAGGCCGTAATTGAAATAAACGAATTAAATCCCTAAGCAATTAAACGAGCTTCTAGCTTTAACAATTAAGAATAATTATTTTATAAAACATAATTAACCTATTTTAAAATCAAAGAATTAATCATACAATCATTTCTTGATTTTAAATCAATTTTGAGGAAAATGTAGCACTTTTCATCTTTAAACGAGATTTTCATTAAAAAAAAATTTCAAATATTTCTTTAAGTAAAATTTATACATCTCTACATAATTAAATGTAGAGTATACATATTTCACCTAGAATTACCAAATCAATTCTCAAATTAATTTTTGAAAGCTTTAAAATCTTGTAAAACAATTATTTCAAAATTGTTTAAATTAATAGAAGCTCGAAATTAATTACGAAAGTGGAGGGAAAAAATTGGGTGTCAACATGCAGAATCATGGTGTCATGCCTAGACAACTCATAGAAACGGACCTCATACTCTGAGTAAGCTATAAAGCCCTTCTCTAACCTAGAGAACTCATCCATCAACCGCTCCCTCAAGCTGCGCGGTATATACTTCTCCAAGAAAGATGTGGAAAACTGTGCCTAAGTAAGCGGATGTGACCCAGCTGGTCTGCAAGCTATAGTAGACCTCTACCACTATTTTGCTGGACCATCCTACTAAAACACAGTGTAATCTACCCCGTGGGACTCAACCAACCCAATATTATGCAACCTCTGCTGGTAACTAGTCATAAACTTGTGTGAATCCTCCCTAGAAGCACCTGAAAACCTCTGGGGGATCCAACCTCAAAAACCTACCAAGCATCTTCTTCTCCTCAGAAGATATAACACACCTAGTTGGAATAGGCATGATAATAGTAGGAACCGACAATACTCTAACCTGGAAGCCACAGTAGCAGGCTGCGCTCCTGAACCCTGCGCCGCTGCCTGGGCTAAAGTCTAAGCCTCGTCCTTGATCTAAGAACCAATTGGAGTACCGGGCAAAGTTGTTGGCTGTGACATACCCTCAAGAAACCCAAGCAAGCAAACCAAAGTGTCCTGTAGTATCAGAGTAGCCACGAAACTAGTCGGATGCTGGGATGGCCCCACTATGGCTCATAATGCACCTCTTCGATCCTAATATCATGCTCTAGTGACGGTAATCTAGTCTGGGCCCAAGCTGGCACTGCATCCCATCCTCTACCTCGACCCCTACTCCATCCCCTAGCTAGGGCTCTAACTGTAGGAGAGGGGGGTCTCGTCCTCACCTGCCGTTGATCTCGTTCGAACTATCTGAGAAGAGTGAAATAAAAGATATTTAGAAGTTGATAGGGTTAAGGACACATGATAAGGAATCAACCAAGATGGAATCTTTCCTAGGAATGTCCTATAGCCTCTCACAAATAGGATACGGACGTCATCATACCGATCCACTATACTCTAATAGATACTTTGCTCTTGTACTGATAAGACCATGAACCTGAAGCTCTGATACAACTCTATCACGACCCAAAATTGGGCCATGATGGCGCCTACATAACCCCCTCGGTAGGCAAGGCAACACAAATATGCGAAAGTATAATAAAACAATTTAAATAATAAAATATGGGAAGGAATCATACAAGAAGGGGGCCAACAATATATATACATACCAACAACAATAAATATATAGACATGGCCCCAAAGTGACTGAGAAGATAAAACATCTCCAAGACTAACCTTGGACCTAGTGTCACTGCTACAAGAGCGCCTATAGTACGGAATAACTATACAACAAGTGTTGTCTATCCAAAATACAAAAATATAGACAAATATGTAGATGGAAAGAAATAAAGGAACTCCCAACACCAGGAGCTCACTGCGATCCGAACAACAGCTGGCCACGAATGACTGGAGGATCAACGAGGGTGGCTCGTACTAGGTGCTGCATCAGAAAAAGATGCAGAGTGTAGTATGAGTACCAAAATAATGGGTACTTAGTAGGCATCATAGGCCGACCGAGCTCTGAAAGATAATATATATTATAAGACACAAGAAAGTAAACTAGCTACAGGAATCCACCTAAATCTATTTATCAACAGAAAACAGAACTATCTAAACTGACGGTGAAGATAATAATGATAATAAAGGCAAAGTCACTCCAAGTACATATAAGCAATGCAATGTCATACATCATGAGATGATATGATGCAAAACATTACCAATGTAGAAAAGTAATACTCGGTATCTGGTACCCTAGGCTCCTAGAATATAACTTTTAGCTCATCAATATATGTATAAAAGTAAAACCCGGATACGTGCTCCTCGGGCCACCCAGAATCTTTCCTCAGACTCATCAACAGAAAAGTAAAAATAGAGAAGAGGTTCGGAAACGTCCCTGATACTGGTATAAACAGTGGTACTTTCCTTCCTTTAAAAAATCAGTGGTTATGTAAAAATCTGATGTTTGAACCGAAAACCTCATATTTCCATCATTTCCAAACTATTTTCCATGCAATGTAGTATGATATATGATGCTAAATTCAGAGAACACCAAATCAACCAGGGTAAAATACCCTCCAAACAAGATAACTGACCTGGAACTCTGTCTGATCCACGCTATGACCTCGTGCCCACAGATAAAACAATACGGTAATAAATGAGCGGAAAACAGAAAATAAGTGGGAAAAACAAGTAAAAGCACCTACTCTGCCTCTAAAACCTCCCAAAATCATTCTAAGGATTCTAGGCTAGCCTCGGCAATCCTACAAGATCCTATACTAAGGATAAATGTAGTAACACTATTCTACGGTCTCGAAAATGGCCAAAAAGAGCAGAAAATAGAATTTAAGCCTAATTCTTACCTTAACTTAGCCTAACATTTATGCGACTCATAACATATAAAATCTAACTAAGCCAAGTCTAAAATAAGTAAATCGTAACCTACCTTAGGGCCGAACTGCAAGAACGAACCATCACTCGTGTGCATTCTCTTTCTGAAAAGCCTCAAAAAACTGCCACGCTATTAAGAACATAAACTAGGTGTCAAGATGAGAAAAATAACACCCATATTGTCATGTAGAAAATCGGGTTAGAAAATGACCCTCATGGCCCGCGCGACGTAACAGTAAAAAAATTTTAAATTATGTTTGCAGTTGGTTTATAAATTCATGGCCAAAATTTGAGAGCGAATGGGACTCATTTCGAGGCCCAAAACAACCCCGAAGTCCACTTTGATCAAGGAATTTAAATAAGGAATCAACAAAAAATTATACGGAATGAAACATGAATTAAGGATGGAAAAAGAGAAGGGAGTTAGGAGGAACATACCAGAATAATGGAGAGTGAAAACTAGTCTCAAGCCAGCTCTTGGAAGCTCAAAACAATGGAGAATTTTTGGTTATAATGGAGGAGAAAATGAAGTTTGAAGTATATAGAGTTGCCAGGCCAAACCTGTGCGCATGCGGCCAGGCGCGAAGGGCAGAGGGAGGCAGGGCCAGCGCCCCTTCTTCGCGCATGTAGCCACTCTCCGCGTGGGCGAAGGGTTGGCTACTGCTACAACAACAACTTTTGGAACCTAATAATATCGTCGGATGGACCCTCGGGATTTATCTAGGGTCCTGCGAATGCAAATGAACTATGCTACCTTACTAAAAATGGCATGCCAGACTCAAAAGAACTAACAAAAATCCCAACGGAGATTGTTTTAACAAAAAGTAGGCCCCATTCCCAAAAACCAAATTTTACCAAAACAGAACCCAATGGATCAAAATAAGTCCAAAAGCTTCGGGACCTAACCCAAAGGTTCCTCTAGCCCAAAGTCAATGCTCCAGGTCTTACAGCACTGCCAAAATATCTATCTGAGGCCATATTCTCCGAATGTCGCCAAAGTTAACTCTACCATCTTTAAGAGTTTTAAAACAAAAAAATAGGTTTAAAACACAAACAAACTGCCTGAGAACTAAATTGTCCTGTAACTGCTGTGGGAAAGCTCAAAACTCAAAAAGAAGTAAAATCAAGAAAATGACCTGGAGGTTCATTACAACATCCATTACTAAAAGGACTTTTGTCCTCAAAAGTTGAAGAAAGGGAGACACCTAAAGGCTAAAAAAGGTGAGGATAACAGTTCTGCATATCGGTTTCGATATCCCAAGTATCCTTTTCAACAGGACGATGCTGTCGCTGAACCTTAACTGATGGAATCTCCCTTGACCTCAACTTCCTAACTTGCCTATTTGAAATAGCAACTGGCTCCTCCTCAAAGGCTAGAGGCTCATCCAACTGAACCAAATCCCACTGAAGCACGTGAGACTCATCCAAAATATACTACCACAACATAGAAACATGGAAAACTGGATGAACACCGGAAAGAGCAGAAGGCAAGGCAAACCTATAAGCAACCTCCCTAATCGGACGAAGGGTCTAAAATGGCCCAATAAACCTCGGACTTATCTTACCCTTCCTCCCAAACCTTATCACGCTCTTCATGGGCGACACCCAAAGGAACACATGGTCACCAACCATAAACTCTAAGTCTCAAACCCTCCGGTCAACATAACTCTTCTACCTACTTTGGGCCTTGCAAAGTCTCTCCTGAATGACCCAAACTCAATCCATAGAATCACAAAGCAAGTTAGTACCCCACGGCCTAAAGTCAAAGGCATCAAATCAACATACCAAAGATCTGCACCGCCAACCATACAAAGCCTCAAATAGATCCATTCGAATGCTGGAATGATAACTATTATTATACATGAACTCTACCAAGGCTAAGAACTGGTCCCACTGACCTTCAAAATCAATAACACAAGCCCGCAACATATCCTCCAAAACCTGAATAGTATGCTCTGACTGACCATCAGTCTAAGGATGAAAAATAGTGGGAAGCTCGACTCTAGTACCCAACTTTCTCTGAATAGAACTCCAGAAACATGAAGTAAATTGAGTACCACGGTCAGAAATGATAGAAACTGGCACCCTATACAAATGGACAATCACCCGAATGTAGATCTTAGCCAACCTCTTGGAACTGTAGAAAGTATGAATCGGCAGAAAGTGAGAAGACTTCGTCAACCTATCCACGATGACCCATATAAGATCAAATTTTTGCAAAGTACATGGCAAATTAACTATGAAGTCCATAGCTATCCACTCCCATTTCCACTCAGGAATGGGTAGCCTCTAAGTCAAACCACCTGGTCTCTAGTGCTCAAACTTCACCTGCTGACAGTTCAAGTACCTATACATGAAATATGAGATATCTCTCTTCATCCTACACCACCAGTAGTGCATCCTCAAGTCACTGTACATTTTAGCTTCCCCGAATCAATGGAATACCTAGAAAAGTGAGCCTCTTCCAAGATTAACCTAACCAGATCACCAACTCTAGGAATGTAATACGACCCTCAATCCTTAGAATACCCTCCGGATCTAAGGTTGCCTTTCTAGCCTCACCGCTTAACACCTTATCACAAATAATCCTTAACCTTATATCATCAAACTGCTATGCCCAAACCTGCTCTAACAAGGAAGATCTAGCCTCAACACAAGGAAGAATACAGCTCGACTCAGAAATATCAAGTCTAACGAACCTTATAGCCAAGGATCAGATGTCCAAAGCCAAAGGTCGCTCCTCTGCCGCTAGAAATACCAAGCTAGCCTACTCACTGCCTTCCAGCTCAAGGCATCCACTACCATATTTGCCTTGCCCAGATGATAAAGATTAGAGATTTCACAGTCCTTCAGTAACTTCAACCACCTACACTTTCTCAAATTTAGATCCTTATGGCTGAAGATGTACTGAAGACTATGATGGTCAGTGAAGATCTCACAATGCACGCCATACACATAATGCCTCCAAATCTTCAATGCAAAGACTACCGCTGCAAACTTTAAGTCATGAGTAGGGTAATTTCTCTAGTGAACCTTCAACTATCTAGAAGCATAAGCAATAACTCTGCCCTGCTGCATCACTACACAACCTAAACCAACACCGGAAGCATTAAAATACACTGTAAACCCCTGGCCCTTAATAGGAAGAGTTAGAATAGGTGCTAAAGTCAATAAGGCCTTGAGCTTCAGAAAGCTCACCTCGCACTCATCGGACCACTAGAAAGGGACATTCTACTGAGTCAATCTAGTCAATGGAGCTTCTATAGAAGAAAATCCCTCTACAAATCATCTGTAGTAACCTACCAACTTGATGAAACTATGAACCTTGATAGGAGAAATAGGGCTAGCCTAATTATGAACTATCACAATCTTCGCCAGATCTACCATATTCCTATCCTTGGACACCACATTCCCCAAGAATGCCACAGACTCAAGCTAAAACTCACACTTAGTGAATTTGGCATATAACTAATAGTCTCGCAAGGTCTGAAGTACAACTCTCAAGTGTTGCTCATGCTCCTCTCTACAGCTCGAATATACTAGAATGTCGTCGATGAACACAATCACAAAGGAATCCAAGGAGGTTCCGAACACAAGGTTCATCAACTCCATAAATGCTGTTGGGGTATTAGTCAACCCAAAAGTCATGACTAGGAACTCATAGTTTCCATATCGAGTCCTAAATGCAGTTTTTGGGATGTCTGCAACCCTAATACTTAACTGATTATAACAGGACCTCAAGTCTATCTTAGAAAACACCGTTGCACTTTATAGATAGTCAAATAGATCATTAATACGCGACATAAGATACATGTTCTTAACTATTATCTTATTTAACTTCCTGTAGTCAATACACATATGCATGGACCCATTCTTCTTCTTCACAAATAGAACCAGAGAACCCTACAAATATACACTAGGCCGGATAAACCCTCTACTCAATAAATCCTGAGTTGATCCTTAAGCTCCCTCAACTCAGCTGGTGCCATCTGATATGGCAGAATAGAAATAGGCTGAATGCGCAGCTTGATATTAATGCCAAAATCGATATCCCGATCAGGAGGAAGACCTGGTAGATTAGAAAGAAACACATCTAAATACTCGTAAACCATGAGAACTGACTCAAGAGAAGGTGTGGTGGCACTAGTATCACGAACGTAAGCAAGATAGACTAAGCACCCATTCCTAACCAACCACTGGGAACTTAGAAAAGTTATAACTCCCCTCGGCATATGGCTATTGGCGCCCTTCCATACATAGAAGGGATACTAGGCATCCATAGAGTAACCATCTTGGCGAAGCAATCCAAGACTGCATAGTAGTGAGACAATCAATCCATGCCTAAAATCACATAAAATCAAGGATATCTAGCACAATCAGGTCTACCCACATGTTAGTCCCTAGAATAGTACCCATACAAGCTCGGTAGATATGATCCACTACTAAAGAATCTCCTAGTAGGTACATACATATACACATTCAATAACTCACAAGAAGACTCCAGACGAGTAGAATAATAAGCAGACACATAGGATAATGTAGACCCCAGATAAAATAAAGTAAAAGTTGACTGATGACTAATGGTGATCGTACCTATGATGATAGCATTTGAAGCCTCGGCCTTAGGATGGCCCAAAAATACATACATGTGGCTCCGACTACAACGACCGCCTGATCTACCAAACTGAGGACCACCTCGAGTACCTTAGAGACCACCCCTACTACCCTGTGCACCACCTCTAGTCGGTGGTGCTGGAGCCTTAGGGGCCTGAACCGACTAATCATATCACCTATGGTACTGCACTGAAGGGCACTCCTTAGAAAAGTGGCCTAACTAGCCACACTCATAACAACCATAGCCCACCATACCCTGTTGCAATAACCCATCAAAATCAGATTGACTACCATAACCTGTGGACCCAAAACAAGCACCTCACGAAGACAATCAAACCCTGACTCTCTAACCCTTAACAATCTGTAATGGCAGCTGAACAGGTTGGCTCAACTAGAAATGCTGCTGATGCTGACCCCTACCAAAGTAGCCTCTGCCCATGTCTATGAGCCACTGTAACTTTCTTGATAGCGAGGCCTCTTATCGCTTCCCCCTTGGACCTCGTGAAGTATGCCCTCAATAGTCTAGTCATGGTCTACCACCTCTAGGAATGACTGCCCTGATGCTACCATACCCTCTATAGCCAAATGGAGCTGCAAAGTCAAACCTCGGACAAAGTGATGCACTCTTTCATGGTTGGTGGGCAGAATTATGGTGGCATGCCTAGCCAACTCATGGAAACAAACCTTATACTCTAAGACAGACATGGAGCCCTGCTCCAACTTGGAGAACTCATCCATCAACTGCTCTATCAAGCTGCATGGTTCATACTTCTCTAAGAAAGCTATGGAGAACTGTGCCTAAGTAAGCATATGTGACCCGAATGGTCTACAATCTATAGTAAACCTCCACCACTATTTTGCTGGACCATCCAGCTTAAACTTAATGTAATCTGCCCCATGGGACTCAACCAACCCAAGGTTATGCAACCTCTCCTGGTAACTAGGCAGAAACTTGTGTGAATCCTCCTTAAGAGCACCTGAAAACCTTAGGGGGACCGAACCTCAGAAACCTACCAAGAATCTTCTGCTCCTCAGAAGACATAATTGGCCTAGCTGGAATAGGAGGGATAATAGTAGAAACTAACAATACCTCTAACTTAGGAGCTGCAGTAGAAAGCTATGCTCCTGAACCCTTTGCCATTGTATGGGTTGAAGTCTGAGCCTCATCCCTGATCTGAGAACCAATTGGAGTACCGGGCGAGCTGCTGGCTGGTACATACCTTCAAGAAACCCAAGCAAGCGAACCAAAGTGTCCTGTAGTATTGGAGTAGCCATGAAACCTGCCAGATGCTAGGCTAGCCCCACTCTGGCTTATAATGTACCTCCTCAATCCCAATATCAGGCTCTGGTGATGGTAATCTAGTCTGGACCTGAGCTGGCATCGCAGCCCGTCCCCTACCTTGACCTCTAGGTCTACCACTACCCCATCCCTTAGCTGGGGCTCTAACTGTAGGAGTGGGGGTCTCGTCCTCACCTGCCGCTGATCTCGTCTGAACCATCTGATAAAGAGTGAAACGAAAGATATTTAGAAGTTGATAAGGTTAAGGACGCACGATAAGGAATCAAACAAGATGGAATATTTCCTAGGAATGTCCTATAGCCTCTACCTGATAGGATACAAATGTCATCATTCTGATCCACGAGACTCTACTAGACACTTTGCTCTTGTACTGGTAAGACCGGTGAACCAAAACCTCTGATACAACTCTATCACAACCCAAAATTGGGCCGCAAAGGCGCCTACATAACCCTTTGATAGGCAAGCCAACCCAAAGATGCAGAGGTATAATAAAATAATTTAAATAATAAAATATGAGAAGGAATCATACAAGAAGGGGACCAACAATATATATACATACCCAGTATAATAAATATAAAGACATGGCCCAAAAGTGACCGAGAAGACAAAACATCTACAAGACTAACCCCAGACTTAGTGTCACTAGGTACAAGAGCGTCTAAAGTACAGAATAGCTATACAACAAGTACTGTCTATCCAAAATACAAAAATATAGGCAGATATGTAGATGGAAAGCAGTACAGGATCTCCAAATGCCAGAAACTCACCGCGATCCACACAACAGCTGTCCACAAACGACTAGAGGGTCAACAAGGGTGGCTCGTAGTAGTTGCTGCATTAGAAAAAGATGATGAGTGTAGTATGAGTAACAAAATAATGGGTACTCAGTAGGCATCATAGACCGATCGAGCTAAGAAATATAATATATATTATAAAATACAAGAAAGTAAACAAGCTACAGGGATCCACCTAAATCTAATTATCAACGTAAAACAGAACTATCTAAACTGACGATTAAGATAATAATTATAATATAGGCAAAGTCACTCCAAGTACATATAAGCAATGTAATGTCATACAATGCATCATAAGATGATATGATGCAGAACGTAGCCAATGCAGAAAAGTAAAACTTGGTATCTGGTACCCCAGGCGCCTGGAATATAACCTCGAGCTCATCAACATATGCATAAAAGTAAAACCCAGATATGTGCTCCTCGAGCCGCCCAGAATGGGGCCTCAGACTAATCAATAGGGAAGTAAAAACAGAGAAAATGTCTGGAAATATCCCTTGGACTGGTATAAATAGTAGTACTTTTTTCCTTTTGAAAACCAGTGGTTAAAAAAGATCTCATGTTTGAACCAAAACCCTTATATTTCCATCATTTCCAAACCAGTTTCCATGCAATGCATTATGAGATATGATGCTAAATCAGAGAATACCAAATCAACCAGGGTTAAACTCTATCTGATCCACGCTATGGCCTCGAGCCCACAGATACACAAATACGGTAATAAACTAGCAAAAAATAGAGAATAAGTGGGAAAAACAATTTAAAAGAACCTACTCTGCCTCTAAAGCCTCCATAAATCACTCTAAGGATTCTAGGCTTGCCTCGACAACCCTACAAGAACCAACACTAAGGATAAACATAGTAACATTATTTTACGATCCCGAAAATGGCAAAAAAGAGCAGAAAATATGATTTAAGCATAATTCTAACCTAAAATTAGCGTAACATTCATGCGACTCATAACATATAAAATCTAACTAAGTCAAGTCTAAAGTAAATAAACCGTAACCTATCTCGAGGCCAAAGCACGAACCATCACTCATGTGCCTTCCCATTCTGAACAACCTCAAAAAGCTGCCATGCTATCAAGAACATAAATTAGGTGCCAAGCTGAGAAGAATAACACCCATATTGCTACAAGGAAAATTGAGCCAAAAATCATGTCGGAAAATAACCCTCGGGGTCCGTGCAATGAAATGGAAAACAAATTTTATAGTTATGTTTGCAGCGGGTTTATAAACTCATGCCTAAAATTTGAGAGTGAACGACACTCATTTTGGGTCCCAAAAAAGCTTCGACATCCACTTTGATCAAGGAATTTAAACAAGGAATCAATAGAAATTTATATGGAATGAAACATGAATTAAGGACGGAAAAGGAGAAGGGAGTTAGGAGGAGCTTACCAGAATAATTGAGAGTGAAAAGTAATCTCAAACTAGCTCTTGGAAGCTCAAAACAATGGAGAATTTTGGTTATAATGGAGGAGAAAATGAAGTTTGAAGTATATAAAGCTCCCAGGCCAAGCTTGTGCGCACGCAGCCAATGCACCGCGCACGCGGCCAGATGCGCACGCACACACAAGGCAGGCGGAGGCAAGGCCAGGCGCCACTTCAGCATGCATGAAGGCTGGCCACCGCGTGCATGGGCACACGCATGTAGCTCAGCCAGTGCGTGGGCAAAAGGCAGAGGGAGGCAGGGCAAGTGCCCCTTCTTCGCGCACGCAGCCACCCTCCGCGTGGGCAAAAGGTTGACTACTGCTGCAATAATAACCAACCAACAACAACTTTTGGCAACTAAAAATTTCACCGGATGGACCCTCAGGATTTATCCAGGGTCTCGTGGACGCAAATAAACTATGCTATCCTACCAAAAATGGTATTTTGGACTCAACGAGAAACTGACAATAATCCCAATAGAGATTGTTTTAATAAAAAGTGGGATCCATGCCCAAAAACCAACTTTTACCAAAACGAAACCCAATAGCCTAAAATGAGTATGGAAGCCTCGAGACTCGAACTAAAGATCCCTCTAGCACATAGTCAATGCCCCAAAGCTAATAACGCGGACGAAATTTCCATCTGAGGCCATCTTCTGCAAATATTAACCAAAGTCAACTCTACCAGCTTTAAGAGTTTTAAAATAGAGAAATGGGCTTAAAACACAAATGAACTGCCCGAGAACCAAACTGTCGATCCTGGCAAGTCATAAATGACCTGTAATTGCTGTGGGAAAGCTCAAAATGCAGAAAAAGCATGAAAATCAAGAAAATGACCTAGAGGATTATTACAACATCCACTACTAAAAGAACTTTTGTCCTTAAAAGTTAAAGAAATGGAGATACCTGGAGGCTCAAAAAGGTGAGGGTACCGGATCCATATGTCAGTCTCAATCTTTAAAGTAGCCTCCTCGGCCGGACAATGCCGCCACTGAACCTTAACTGACAGAATCTCCTTGGACCTTAACTTCCTAATCTTCTTATCCAAAATAGCAACTGGTTCCTCCTCAAAGGCTATAAACACATCCAACTGAACCAAATCCCACTGAAGCAGGTGAGACTCATCCAGAATATACCCCCGTAACATAGAAACATGGAAAACTAGATGAACATTGGAAAGAGTAGGAGGCAGGGCCAACTCATAAGAAACCTCCCCAATGCGATGAAGGATCTAAAATGGCTTAATGAACCTAGGACTAAGCTTACCTTTCCTCTCAAACCTCATCACGCCTTTCATAGGCGACACCAGAAGTAACACACGGTCACTAACCATAAACTCTAAGTCTCAAATCCTCGGATTAGCATAACTCTTTTGCCTACTCTGGGCAGTGGGAAGTCTCTCCTGAATGACCTAAAATCTTCCCATAGAATTACAAAGTAAGTCAGTACCCTATGGCCTAACCTTAAAGGCATCAAACTAACCCACTGGAGATCTGCACCTCCTACCATACAAAGCCTTAAATGGAGCCATCTAAATAATGGAATAATAACTATTAATATACACAAACTCTACCAAGGCTAAAAATTGGTCCCGTAAAGTAAACTGAGTACCATAGTCAGAAATAATAGAAACTGGCACTCCATGCAAATAGATAATCTCCCGAATATAGATCTGAGCAAACCTTTCAAAACTGTAGAAAGTTTGAATCGGCAGAAAGTGAGCAGACTTCGTCAATCTATCCATGATGACCCAAATAGCATCAAATTTTTGCAAAGTATATGGAAAACCGACTACGAAGTCCATAGCTATCCACTCCTATTTCCACTTCATAATGGGTAGCCTCTGAGTCAAACCACCTGGTCTCTGGTGCTCAAACTTCACCTGCTGACAGTTCAAGCACCTAGACATGAAATCTGAGATATCCCTCTTTATCCCACACCACTAGTAGTGCTGCCTCAAGTCATGGTACATCTTAGCTTCCCTAGGATAAATGGAATACCTAGAACAAAGATCCTCCTCCAAGATCAACCTAACCAAAAAACTAACTCTAGGAACATAAATACGACCCTCAATCCTAAGTACACCCTCCAAATATAAGGTCACCTTCCTAGCCTCACCACTCAACACCTTATCACGAATGATCCTCAACCTTGCATCATCAAACTAATGTGCCTGAACCTGCTCTAACAAGAAAGATCTTGCCTCATTACAAGCAAGAATATGACCCAGCTAAATAAAATCAAGTCTAACTAACCTGTTAGCCAAGTAATGGATGTCCAAAGCCAAAGGTTGCTACTCTGCTTCTAGGAATGCCAAGCTACCCATACTCACTATTTTTTGGCTCAAGGCATCTGCTACCATGTTTTCCTTGCTCGGATGATAAATAATAGAGATGTCTTAGTCCTTCAGTAACTCCAACCACCTGCGCTGCCTCAAATTTAGATCCTTGTGGCTGGAGATGTACTGAATACTATGATGGTTAGTAAAGATCTCACTATGCATGTCATATAGATAATGCCTCTAAATCTTCAATGCAAAGACTATCACTGCTAACTCCAAGTCATCAGTGGGGTAGTCCTCTTATGAGCCTTCAGCTGTCTAGAGGCATAAGAAATACCTCAGCCCTTTTGCATCACAACACAACTTAAACCAACACAAGAAGCATCATAATACACTGTAAAAACCTGACCTTCAATAGGAAGAGTAAGAATTGGAGTTGAAGTCAATAAGGCCTTGAGCTTCAAAAAGCTCGCCTCACACTCATTGGACCACTGGAAAGGGATATTCTTCTGAGTATATCTAGTCAATGAAGCTGCTATAGAAGAAATCCCCTTCACAAACTGCCTGTAGTAACCTGCTAACCCGACAAAATTGTGAACCTCGGTAGGAGAAATAGGCCTAACCCAATCACAAACTATCATAATCCTTGCCAGATCCACCATAATCCCATCCTTAGAACCACGTGCCCCAAGAATGCCACAGACTCTAGCCAAAAACTCACACTTAGTGAATTTGGCATATAACTAATGGTTTCATAAGGTCTGAAGTACAACTCTCAGGTGCTGATCATGCTCCTCTCTACTCCTTGAATATACCAGAATGTGGTTGATGAACACAATCATGAAGGAATCCAAGTAGGTTCTGAACACAAAGTCATCAATTCTATAAATGTTGTTGGGGCACTAGTCAACCCAAAAGACATGACTAGGAACTCATAGTTGCCATATCAAGTCCTAAATGCAATATTTGGGATGTCTGCAGCCTTAATCCTCAACTAATGATAATCGTACCTCAAGTTTATCTTAGAAAACACCGATGTACCAAGTATCTTGTCAGATAGATCATTAATATATGACATCAGATACTTGTTCTTAATTGTAAACTTATTTAACTGCCTATAGTCAATGCACATATGCATGGACCGATCCTTCTTCTTCACAAATAGAACCGGAGTACCCTATAGAGATACACTAGGCCAGATGAACCCTCTACTCAATAAATCCTAAAGCTGATCATTAAGATCCATCAACTCAGCTAGTGCTATCCGATATGGAGAAATAAAAATGGGTTGTAGGCCCGACTCGACATCAATGCCAAATTCAATATCACGATGAAGAGGAAGACCTAGTAGATCAGAAGAAAACACATGCAAATATTCGCAAACCACAGGAATTGACTCAAGAGAAGGTGTGCTGGCACTAGTATCATAGACATAAGCAAGATAGGCTAAGCACCCCTTCCCAACCAACCGCTGGGCCCTCAGGACATATATAACTCCCCTCGACATGTGGCTATCGACAACCTTCCATACAATAGGAGGAATACCAGGCATCCATAAAGTAATGGTCTTAGAGAAGAAATTCAATATCGCATGGTAGGGAGACAACCAATCCATGCCTAAAATCACATCAAGATCAACCATATCTAGCATAATTAGGTCACCCACATGTCATATATAGTAACCATACAAGCTCAATATATATGATCCACTACTAAAGAATCTCCTACTGGAATAGCTACACGCAAAAGAATAGGAAATAACTCACAAGCAGACTCCAAATGAGTAGCATAATAAGGAGACACATAGGAGAATGTAGACCCAGGATCAAACAAAGTAGATGCTGACTTATGACTAACAAAGATCGTACCTGTGATGATAGAATCTAAAGACTCAGCCTCTAGACGGCCTAGAAGTTCATCCATATGGCTCCAACTACCACGACCACCCAATCTACCATACTGAGGACCACCTCAAGTACCCTAGGGACTACCCCTACTACCCTGTGAATCATCTCTTGCTAGTTGTGCTGGAGCCTTGAGGGCCTGAACTAACTGATCATGTCACCTACGATGCTGCACTGAATGGCACTCTCTAGAAAAGTGGCCTAACTCACCACACTTATAACAACCCTAGCCTACCATACCCTACTATGATGACCCAACTGAATTAGATTAACTACCACGGCTTGTAGACCCAGAATGAGCACCTCATAAAGACTAAATCAAAGCATGACTACTCTGACCCTCAGTAATCTATAATGCCACATGAATAGGCTAACTCGACTGGAAACACTGGTAATTTTGACCCTTACCAAAGTAGCCTCTGCCACGTGTCTATGAGCCACTATAACTACCCTGATGGTGAGGCCTCTAATCGCTACCCCCTGGACCTTGTAAAGTATTCCCTCAATTGTGCGTGCACGGTCTACCACCTTCAGGAAAGACTGGCTTGATGCTACCATACCCTTTGTAGACAAATTGAGCTATATAGTCAAATCTCCGACAAAGCAATGCACTCTCTCATGCTTGGTGGGCAGAATCATTATGGCATGCCTAGCCAACAAGTTGAAATAGACCTCATACTTTGAGACAGACATGGAGACCTACTCCAACCTGGAGAACTCATCCATCAAATGATCCCTCAAGCTACACAATACATACTTCTCCAAGAAAGCTATGGAGAATTGCGACCAAGTAAGCAGAGTTGACTCGGCTGATCTGCAAGCTATAGTAGACCTCCACCACTATTTCACTGGACCATCCAACAGAAACGTGGTGTAATCTGCCCCGTGGGACTCAATCAGCTCAAGGTTATGCAACCTCTTCTAGTAACTGGTCAGAAACTCGTGTGAATCGTCCCTAGGAGCACCTGAAAACCTTAGTGGGACCCAATCTAAGAAACCTATTAAGCATCTTCTTTTCCTCAGAAGATATAACAGGCCTAGCTGGAATAGGTGGGATAACAGTAGGAACCGAAAATACCTCTAACTTGGGAGCCAAGTAGTAGGCAGTGCTCCTGAACCCTGCGCCACTGCTTGGGTTGAAGTGTAAGCCTCATCCCAGATACGAGAACTAATCGGAGTACCGGGAAAAGCTGTTGACTATGGCATACCCTCAAGAAACCAAAGGAAGCGAACAAAAGTGTCTTGTAGTACCAGAGTAGACACAAAACTTGTCGGATCCTGGGCTAGCCCCACACTCTCTGGCTCATAATGCACCTTCTCGATCCCAATATTAGGCTTTAGAGATGATAATCTAGACTGGGCCCAAGCTGGAGCTACAGCCCATCCCATAGATGAGTCTCTAACTGTAGAAGCGGGGGTCTTATCCTCACCTGCCACTGATCTCATCCGAACCATCTGAGAAAGAGTGAAACAAAAGATATTTAGAAGTTGTTAAGGTTAAGTATGCACGATAAGTAATCAAACAAAATGGAATCTTTTCTAGGAATGTCCTATAGCCTCTCGCAGATAACATATGGATGTTATCATACCAATCCACGAGACTCTACTAGACACTTTGCTCTTGTACTGGTAAGACAGGTAAACCTAAAACTCTGGTACAACTATGTCACAACCCAAAATTGGGCCACGATGGAGCCTTACTAACCCCCAGTAGGCAAGCTAACCTAAAGATACAGAAGTATAATAAAACAATTTAAATAATAAAATATGAGAAGGAATCATACAAGAAGGGAGCCAATAGTATATATACATACCAATAGAAATAAATATACAGAAATGGCCCCAAAGTAACTGTGAAGACAAAACATCTACAAGACTAACCTCAAAACCTTTTATCACCAGTACAAGAGTGCCTAAAGTACAGAATAGCTATACAACAAGTGTTGTCTATCCAAAATACAAATATATACACAAATATGTAGTTAGAAAGCAGTAAAAGGATCTTCCAATGCCAGTAGCTCACCGCGATCCAAACAACAGCTGGCCATGAATGACTAGAGGGTCAACGAAGGTGGCTCATACTAGGTGCTGCATCAGAAAAGATGCAGAGTATAGTATGAGTACCAAAATAATGGGTAATCAGTAGGCATCATAGGCCGATCGAGCTTAGAAAGATAATATATATTATAAGACACAAGAAAGTAAACTAGCTATAGGGATCCACCTAAGTCTAGTTATCAACAGAAAAACAGAACTTTCTAAACTGATGGTGAAGATAATAATAATATTAAAGGCAAAGTCACTCCAAGTACATTTAAGCAATGCAATTTCATGCAATGCATCAGGAGATGGTATGATGCGAAACATGGCCAATGCAGAAAAGTAAAACCTAGTATCTGGTACCCCAAGCGCCCGAAATATAACCTCGAGCTTATCAACATATGTATAAAAGTCAAACCTGGATACGTGTTCCTTAGGCCGCCCAAAATTATGCCTTAGATTCATCAATAGGAAAGTTAAAATAGAGAAAAGGTCCAAAAACATCCCTCAAACCAGTATAAATAGTGGTACTTTCCTTCCTTTTGAAACCAGTGGTTAAGTAAAAATCTCATGTTTGAACTAAAAACCTCATATTTACATCATTTCCAATCCATTTGCCATGCAATGCAATATGAGATATGATGCTAAATTAAGAGAATACCAAATCAACCAGGGTAAAACACCCTTCTAATAGGATAACTGACTTGGAACTCTATCTGATCCACGCTATGGCCTCGAGCCCACAGATACACAAATACAGTAATAAACATGTGAAAAATAGAAAATAAGTGGGAGAAACAAGTAAAAGCACCTACTCTGCCTCTAAAGCCTCCCTAAATCATTCTAAGGATTCTAGGCTAGCCTCGACAACCCTTCAAGCTCCTATACTAAGGATAAACATAGTAACACTCATCTACGATCTCAAAAAATGGACAAAAAGAGTACAAAATAGGATTTAAGCCTAAGTCTAACCTAAACTTAGCCTAACATTCATGCGACTTATAAATAATAAATTTAACTAAGACAATTCTAAAATAAGGAAACTTAACCTACCTCGGGGCTGAACTGCAAGCACGAACCATCACTCGTGTGCCTTTCCCTTCTGAACAGCCTCAGAAAGTTGCCATGCTATCAAGAACATAAACTAGGTGTAAAGACAAGAAGAATTACACCCATATTGCTGTGAGAAAAATCAGGCTGAAAATTGGGTTGGAAAATGACCCTCAGGGCCTGCACGACAAAACGGAAAACAAATTTTATAATTATCTTTGCAGTAGGTTTATAAACCCATGCTCATGATTTGAGCATGAACAAGACTCATTTCGAGGCCCAAAATAACCCCAAGTTCTCTTTGATCAAGGAATTTAAACAAGGAATCAACAAAAATTTATATAGAATAAAACATGAATCAAAGACAAAAAAGGAATAAGGAGTTAGGAGAAACGTACTAGAATAATGGAGAGTTAAAATTAGTCTCAAACCAACTCTTGGAAGCTCAAAACAATGGAGAATTGCATTTATAATGGAGGAGAAAACAAAGTTTAAAGTATATAAAGCTGCCAGGCCAAGCTTGTGCACACGCAGACAGGCCACCGTGCATGCGGTCTCGCACACGTGGCTAGGTGCATGCACAAGGCAGGTGGAAGCAAGGATCAGTGATGCGTCAGAGCACACGTGGGCACACACACACAACTTAGCCACCACATGGGTGAAGGGCAAAAGGACGCAGGGACAGTGCCTCTTCTTCACACACAAAGCCACCCTCTATGTGGGCGAAGGCTTAGCTACTGCTGCAACAACAACCAACTAACAACAACTTTTGGAAACTAAAAATGTCATCAAATAAACCCTCAGGATTCATTTGGGGTCCTGCAAACGCAAACAAACTTTGCTACCCTACTAAAAATGGCATTTTGGACTGAATGGAACTGACAAAATCTCAACTTAATGAAAAGTGGGCCTCACACCTAAAAAACTCTTACCAAAATGGAATCCAATAGCCCAAAATGAGTCCAGAAGCCTCGGCATCCAAAACAAAGGTCGCTCTAGCCCAAAGTTAATGCTCTAGAGCTAACATCGCTAATAGAATTTTCATTTGTGGCCGTCTTCTCTGAATATTGACAAAAGTAAACTCTACCAGCTTTAAGAGTTTCAAAATAGGAAAATGGGCTTAAACCACAAATGAACATCTTGGGAACCAAACCGTCAGTCCTGGCAAGTCATAAATAACCTGTAGCCACTGTGGGAAAATTCAAAACACAAAAAAGCACAAAAATCAAGAAAATGACCTGAAGGGTCATTGCATGAGGGGAAGGAGAAATTAATTGCAAACAATCAACAAACAAGAGAGGCCACAAATGATCAAGCACTAGAAAATAATACCAGTCAAGGAAAAAAAGAATAGTCCAATCAAATGTTTATTATATAGACTCTAAGAGAAATAGTACCAATTCCCTTAATTCCACCAGATGGGGAGAAAAAGTTGAGGGTAGGGAGGAAGATTCTTGAAGAAGGAGAAATAAAGGATAAACGTCAACAACTTTCAACTGACTTAGGATAAAAGCCAAGAATGAATAACAAAAGTGGTGGGACTAAGAATTATTATCACGCCATGAGTCTACACCCTGGATGTGGCTGATACTCAAAACCACTACCATCCTGAGCAAACCCTTGGCCTATCTCATTACTGAAACTTAATACTGAAATTCTTACAAAAGATGTGTAATAATAAACATGGGATAAAACTTTAAATAAAATGAAGTAAATATTATAAACCTCAATTTGAAAGTAAACTGAAAACACTGTTTGTGGGGACAACTATGGGTGCAGTCTTCCAATTGTTTATCGAGACTGTTCGTTCTTATGATCGTTTCCTGACTATTTGATAGAATGTTATGGCCTCTTAGTTTTTTGTGAAGGTACTCATTGTTTGTGTTTTTTCTCGAGAGAATTTTTAGGACTGTGTATTGGTGGTCCGATTATCTAAGAAAATTGTATATCATTGTTACTGTCCTTGACGGTTGGTGAGGATGATCCTTCTACAAAGAGATGATAAACGAGTGAAAGATGGGAAGTCATAAAAAATAGTTTAATGGAATGGTGGGGTTGCATAGATAGGGACTCTCTTGATTTGTCTTCCTGACTAGATATTGGTGCCTCATAGAGTCCAAGGATAAATGTTGTCTCCCGTAAAGTTCAAGAATTTTTAATCCTATAAAACTGAAGGGAGAAAGTGTTAGTATCCCTCTTAGATGATAAAAATAAAAGTAGTTATAGTTAAGATTGCTGACCAAGTGATGTGTCCAATTTGGAGTCAGGGATCGTTGTAATTATCTAATGAGCTTCGATGGTGATGCCGTGTCTTTCGCATCCAAAGAAAACTTCTTAGTTTAGAAAGAGGGTGTTTACTTCTCAAAATTTGAGATTCAACTCTCTATCTTTTATTTCACAATGTCCCTTGATTAATGTCCCGAGAAATAAAAGGGAGAAAAAGGGTCGGCTTATATTGAACCCTGCAAATAAGGAAAAGTTCTAAATTTGGAGAGACTGAATTGTGTTTGTTTTTCCTTGTTGTCCTGTTGCTCCTTCCTTCATTTGATTTGCAAACTCATTTGGTCTCGTAGTACAGCCTTGGCGGAATATTTAAGGATCTTCCTCAATAATTTTGCCCAGTCTATAGCATATGGAAAAATACTTAAACATCCTCGCAACTTGTGACATTGCTTAATATGAAATTTTTTGAGATCTTCTAAAAAATTTTGTCCCTGTTTCAGCTTTAACAAGTTCTTGTATTCAATCTTATAGAAAATATCATCTTTTGTGAAATTTTTGAGATCTTCTCTGAAATTCAGCCCTAATTTCCATTGTTAAGGAAAATGGAAAGTTTCTTAGGGATGTGACCAAGACATTGTGGCACCTATATATCCTTTTGGGCTAGGAATCAGGTAAGACATAGTTCATATCTCTTGGGAAACATGTTTAGTAGAGTTCGAGAATGTAATAACCCAAGTTTTTAGGCTAAGATTTTGAACTATTCCAAGTTCATAATTAGACCCAAACCCAATGAATTTTCAATTTATCTAGGTGTTAAGATCAATTCTTATGTTTAGGAAGTGTATTAAATATGAATTAAGTTCATAAGAAACCTCTTGCACATAGTTAAATTGAAAGTCTTTCTACCAATTTAGGTTTTGTATAAGTTCATATAAGGGGGGTCAACTTCAGATATTTATACTTAATCCAATTTTTAGCTATGCCTTCATATTACATGTTTTCTCATGATTTAAAGTTAGTGCATTATCTCAAATGCTCAGTACATTCCATAGTACTGATCATATACCTTTTTGTAATGCATCCTTTCATGATGTAGATTTAGTAGCCCGTTCTCACACTTGTGGCTAGTAGTTTAGCAACACCTCAAGTCAGCTTGGTGAGTCCTCATCATTTGGGGATTTAGAGTCTATATTGTTTAGCATTTCAGACATTTATTTCAGTCATTTAGAGTTAGCTGGGGGTCCTGTCCCAGTAACTTATTAGTTAGTAGAGGCTTCATAGGCAGTCAGTCAGTTAGTTGTATTAGTTTTCAAACAACTTTACATTTCAGTTTATGAAAGTTCATTTTATTATATCTCAAGATCTCAGTACATGTTTTAGCTTTTGCATTATCTTTCAGTCTGTATCTTAGTATTATACCAGTACCAAGAGTTTGCTTAGGCCCCTTGTGGTTCCAGGTGCTAGTCACATCCAGGGTGTAAGCTTGGGCATGACAAACTTTGTATCAGAGCCCAGAGTTCAAGTGTCCTAGGATGTCTGTGAAGCCGTGTCTAGTAGAGTCTTACTTATTAGTGTGTTTTTCACCACATTTATAATCAAGAGGCTACATGGCATTTAAGAAATGTTTTCCCTTCTTTCATACTCTAAATCATGTAGTAGAACTATTCCCTAAGATACTTATGTAGATTAGTGTGTTGCTCCAATTCCGCTGGTCATGCCTCATCTTTGAGGTGGTGGAAATAGTAAAGCTTAGGTTCCTATCAATGAGATGATCTCAAATAGAGTCATCAGAAAAATTGAGAGACTATATAAGTGATTTAGAGGAGCCCACTAGTGCATTAAAGTCTACTGATTCAAAAGTATGTACCCTTGGTTGTATCAATTGTGAAGTTGAGCCTATAGTAGAATGTGATCTTAAGCCCCTCCCAAAAACCTTACCATGAATGACACCTTTAACCGAAGAGTATGCTTCTCTAAGAGATTGGGTAGTATAGTCACTCAAGAGTTAGTGTGAATTGATATGTTATGATCTATAAGTAGTAGAATTACCCCAAAGCTAAAAGAGTGGGGATAGTGATGGATTGAAGTATATATCCATAGTCATGTATCAATAAGGTGAGTATTGGGCTGATAAGTCCCTTAATGTTGGGGGAAGAGTAACAAGTTATGTATAGATTACATGGTAGTATGTAAAGGAAGAATGATGGGTTAAGATGACTTAGAATATATTTGAACAAAGGAAGAAGCTCATGAGGACATGTCAATGTGTAGAAAAAAATTAAGTATATGATGAATAATGAATCAGTAAGGAGTAGTGATGATGTGGTGAAAGAAGAATGTGCTTGTGGATTGCAATTGATAGATTCTGTGAGAAAGATCGATTATTTTTTCATGAACTTTTAATGAACTAGTGTTTCCTTAACTTGTGCTCTAGTAGTTGTAAGCTTATGCAGTATGGGAAAGTTGTGTTGCTACCCACGAATAGTACTAAACCCTAAGCTTGAAGTTTAAATGATCCATGTGGTGAGAAGGATGATTGTATGAGGGTGTTTATGTTAGTTGGGTAGGATTGATTCCTATGGCCGCTTGTATGGGCTGTATGACCAGTGCATGACCCATGGAAAAGACCGTAAAAGCTAACCTAAAGAATCTCAGCTTTTTAAGACTTCACAGTTCATGAACATGGTCCATGGTCCGTGAAGAAAACCGTGGAAATGATTTAAACTTGATAAATCTCAAAAAGTTTTGACGATTCATACTACAGTCCATGAACTATCCCATGGTCCATGAACTCCATTCGTGGAAATGAATCAATGACTTAGAAATCTCAGAAGCATTCAATAGCTCAAACCACAGTTTGTGATCCTGGTTCACGATCCATGAAATGAACTATGAAGTCAAAAATTTGCAGGCACTTATAAAGAGATGCCTTATCCAATTATCATTCTTTTTATGTACATGTCAGTTCTCTCAGCCCTATGAGCTCTAGAGTAGGTGTTCCTTGTGTATAGTGTATGCAAGAGTTTAAATCGATAACTTGTGGAAAGAGTAAAAGGTGTTAGAATGAGATACATATGTGGGAGAGATGGATAGGTGATTGGAGAATAAATCATTAGGTGAGGTAGAGCCTTGAATGTTAGAAAGAAATATGTGCACCAAGATAGAGTGTAGCTACACTAGGTTCTAAGATCCTAAAGTTATATGTGTGCCTAGTTTAGTATTCATGAGTTAAGAAGTATGGAGAGTAATAAGTACGTATTAGATGGTGCCCCTTAAGAGCCGAAGCTAGAGAATTTTAAATAAGATAGATGATTTTGAGCCTCTTAGTATAAGCTCTAACCCTTTTGTTTTGGGTAGATAGAGGATTGGATGGATGAAGTTAATGAGATAGAAAGAGTATGAATCCTATAGTGATAGCCTTAGAGGCAAAAAGAAAAGTTAGGAGTTACCTCAAAAAGAAATCCCAACATAAATTTTAGTACCTACAGATGTAGTCGTCAAGGAAGAGTTTAGTATCCATATGTATAGTGATACCACGGCCCTATAAGAGTTAGTTGATTATAGGCCAGTTTGGGTAAGAGATCCACAGGATTAGAGGGGTGACTTTTGAGCTAAGGGGGGAGGTGATAGAATGAGGAACCAAGTCGATTCTTGCAACTCAACTAGTATAGAATTCCAGAAAAGAGCTATGGTGGTATATCGATTCATTATTATTCTAGTGGTTCCCTAGTAAATCAGTTAAGGTGACATTCTACTCAGATGTATTTGTTTCACACTGTCATGACCCGATTTCTCAGGTCATGATGGCATCTATAACCCCCCAGTAGGCGAACCAATCCCCGTAGCCCAGAATGATTAGTAACGGGCTACTACCTAACTAATATGTACCATAAGCAGAAATAAGCGGAAGCAGAATATAAAGATAGACAAAGCGGAAGCAATAACCTGAATATATACAAAAAGAAACTACACCAACCCTGAGACTTGGTATCGACAGTGCAGAAGCTTCTAATAGAATACAAGTGCTCGAAGTAACAAAATGATAAGTACAACTATCTCTGAATATACAAAGTGTAACAGTACAAAAGATGAGATATGGTCAAGCCCCGATCGTCAGGCGCTCACCCTAGTCTCGAATATCCAAAAGCTGCACGAGTCTCCAACATAATCAATGACAAAATCTCAACTAATATCTGCACCAGAAAGATGCAGAAGTGTAGTATGAACACCAATTGCTAAGCAACGGGTACCCAGTAGGAATCATCGGTCGACTGAGCGCATATAAGATATAAAAACAGTAATATAGCAGATAGCAAGAAATGAGTCACCGAAACAACAGAGAAAGCATAAGGAACTAGCACGGAGAATAGTCAACTAAGAGTTAAAAGCATACAATGCTAGCACATAAGATATATATACACAGAACACAGGTGAAAGATGGAAGAACGCACCTTGAATCCTTGCAACAATAGTATATAAAAGGAGAGAGTTTAGAAACATGGCTGTATACCGGTAACCTCAAGTAAAAGGACAGAAGGAAAGCAATTTAACATACTCAACATGGAATCAACATATATAAGAGAATCATGTTACAAATCCAACTTCAAGATAAGCATAAACAGGAATCCACCTCACAAGTACAACCCTAGGATGGGATAACTAAACCACAATAACCAAGTCCCACTACTCATATCATGATAAGGAATAGAATCAGAAGCACACAATCCGCTTAGAAGACCACTCAATAGTGTCTCAATAATATAGGACTCACTAGCCCCACAATAATCCAAGTCCAATAATCGGAGCCTCAACAATCTAACAACCGCTAATCCACCAAGAACCGAATGCCATAACAAGCTCTATAAATGATAGGAGTAATATAATCTACCTACAGTCCCAATGGCCACCCATACAACCGAGGAACGCAATAAAGTGAAAACAAACCCCCAGCCGCCCATACAACCGGAGCATACACAGAGAACACAACAAACAAGGGTAGAATCAAAACAAAACATGCATGATGATGTATGAAGAATCTGGTGTGATAATAGAACCATATGTTACCCCCTCCGGTACCTATAAGGACCAATAGAGGTAGGACCCATGGAAGGACTCTACCCATGTACCTCTCCTACGCCGTGCACCCCTCATCTGGCACACGCAGCCTAAAGCCCCTAGTCCTGGATTGACAAGGTCCATGGAGGTCTACTCGTAGACCACATACTAAAACCGCAAATCTCAATATGTAACTCAATAGATGGAACTCCATAGTACATGCCCGGCTTTAACCTGGGTCTAAATCAATAGTAGTAATCTCAAAAGACCCTCTCAAAGGGTGCCCATAACATATTTGGATCTAAATCCATAATAAAATCATGTCTAATGCTATGGCCCTGCTGAGCCTAGTATCAGTAGGAAATCAGGTCTAGTACTACGACCTTGCCGAGCCTAGTATTAGTAGGAAAACCCACGTGAAATCATCCAAATCCCATTTTATCATCATTTAAACTGGAAATGGGCCCTGATAAACACTAAAATCGTACTCCCCAAGTATGGAGGCACAACGATCATCAAGCCAAACATATTTATAAGTACCCAACAGGTGTCAGGGTTGTACCCACAGAGACTTGATGCTAGCTATATGAAGATTATATCAAAATGAGTTCACTAGGAGATTAATTATTAAAAAACATGAAAGTAAAGGATTGGGAGGAATTGGGAATTTTGTCCCAAAAATCCAATTCGAATTTAAAGTAAGTAAAATAGATGTACCAAGTTGATTAGGAGACTAGGGATGTGAATCTAATGGGGCTTTAATGTGGGATAGGGTGATTATCAATTCACACTTATTCTCACTTATTGGCACAAGTAGCATTGGTCATGGGTATGATTGTTTATCTCTTGATTAACAACCATATATCCGATGATATAGGTTAGAGCATTATCAGTTAAATAAACAAGCAACTAATATTTAGCTTGGGGAGGTCACACTATCTCTAGCTTAGACCCTTAAGTGGGTGATTCCGTCGATATGAGCTATTTCTAGCCTCAAATCTGAATGGAGTCCCAAGTTCTCACTAGTAATCTCACATCAGAAACCATGAAATTCTCTTTCAAACAACAACATAGTCAAGTAATGCAAATTAATGTTTGCAACTGCCAATTTTAGGATAAAAACTTGGTGAAACTACTAGACCCATGTCAAATGAGCAATTATAAGTGAGAATTAACAGCACCCACACCCATTTTTCAAGCACCCATTATCAACACATCCGTAGACAAATGAAATTAGCCACTCATAATAAAGGAGAGATATACCAAATGGGTAAGTCACAATCCTCTTTATTCAAGCTTAATCTCAACTTCTAATCTCAATTTGAGTACACAAATGGTTAACCAATATTTGAAAGAGAGAATAGATTGAAACCCTCTTCTTCTTAGAGAGGAAAACTTGTTTTCAAAGTATAAAGCTCTTCAGAATATTTAGGACTGGAGAATGTTATTTACAATTATGCCTAAATTGGGCTTTTATACTTTCCCAAAATGTCACTAAAATTTAGGACAAAATTGCCCTTTGGGTTGTGTGCAATGCGACGTGCGGTTCCCACATCATGATGTGCACGTCACACACCATATTTAGTTGAACTAGTGACTCAGCCAACTTGGGAGGCGTTATGCGAAGTGGGTGTGGTTCGCACCATGGGGTGTGCACGTCGCATGATGACCACTCCCCATGACAGATCCTTCAGGAATTCCTAAGCTTCATGCGGTGGGAGGTGCAAAACGCACCACGGCTTGTGCGTATCGCACAAGCGCCGCATCTTAGAGCAGAATATCCATCTTTTCTGATCGCTTCACACTTTACTCCTTTTAAGCTCTTTTTGGGTCCATTTGCTTGATTTCCATCGTTGATCATAAGTACCTGCATAGACATCAATAAAGGCCATAAGAACCTCTAAATCTATTCAATACATAGCAATAATTCATGGATAAAGGTTCAATAAGTTGGTAGATTACCAATTTATCAAACCCCCAAACTTGAACTATTGCTTTTCCTCAAGCAAGATACTCACAAGGCAAGGATTGAATTATGCTCTAGATTCAATCAAGGAAGAAAGGACTGATCTATACTAAAAATTAAGAAAAAAATAAACAAAAGACTCAAACAAAAGACTCAAACAAAAGACTCAACTACGATGCTTATCTCCATTTAAACCACCACAAACCCAAGGCATTTGGCCATCTCAAAACCTTTTCCAAAAGGACTTCATTTCTAATTTAAAATCAATGGAATTTTGTCATTCAAAACAAGAAATTTAAGCTTCTCAAGTCATTGACATGGACCGTCAAGGTTTGCCTCGAGATTCGCCACTCAACTTGTCTCATTCATTCCCCTCAATGAGATAGAGACTTTATGTTTCAATTCGAGTGCATGATGCCACTCACCACAAGAGGGAATCCCACTCACAATCAATCAATTCACAAAACAATGGGATTATAGGAGAACCAAGAAGACTTTCACTCTCTCAAGGAAGTTGAAGTGCATAAGCATCAAACCTTAGGCTTGCCCTTCATGTAAATCACCACTAATGTAGGGTAGCCAAGCTCGGAATCACCAAGGACTTGCGGGTTACGATGTTGGCTAGGGCTAAGATAAGGATTTCATTTGGTTCAAGTGACTACACCTCCCTAATGCTCTTTGTTCTCATTTTGAACACCGCTCATATTTTCCAATTTCAACTTCACCTTATTTCTCCCTCACACAACCCAAGATTCTCCTTTTCAATCATGATCATTCGACTCCTTGTATCGCCTTCATTTGGTAGCACCTATTTTGCTTTTGCATTTTCGCTCTTTGGATTGACTTTTGGAGCAATTTTCAATTCAAACCTAAGGTGCTACCTTGCATTTGAAATGCATTCCTTTTCTTCTCTTTATTTGATCACACACACATCCAAACTTAGGCATTTGCCTATATTGCCTTTTTATGTCCCCCCCAAACTTAGGATTTAGCCTACATTTCACTTTCAAACAATTAGGGAGGACGGGTGCCAAGATAGAGATTCGAAAAGGTCAAGGTGTTAACAAGGTGTTAACCAGGTGCCAAAGAACGGTCAGAAGCTCAAAGGGGTTCACTAGGATTGATGTCATGGGAAGTCATTTGGGTGAAGTGGCTATCAAAAAGGCCTAAGGTCATCTTCCAAGCTCGGTCACACCTAGAATTTTGCCTTGAATCACATTCGGGGTAAGTTCTAGATGACATGCATGCACGAAAATCAAGGTAAAGCCTCACCACACAAGGCATCATGCCACAAGACTTCTTTTATTAGTTTCAAAATCAATTGGGACAAATGATTTTCGACAAGCTATTTTGAGTTCATTACACACTCATTTGTGAGTCAATCAAGACAAAGAGAGAGTGTGCAAGTCATGACAAGAGAATGCTTTTCTTCAAAAATTCATTTCCTTTCTTCCTTTTATTTTCAAAAATAATTTGCCAAGAGAAAATTTTCGATGGGCCCATTTCTAGACAAGCAACTACAGACTCAATTTTAAACTAAAACTTGTCATTTTCCCTTAAGAAAGTTGCCTCTCAATCTATCATAGGGAAACACTAACCTAGTTCGACACAAAAATAAAAGAAAAATAAAGATAAAGAAAACTTTTGCTACCTCGGAAAGAACCGTGATATTAAGAAAACCCTTGGAGTTTATTGGTAAACTATTATTAACAAGGTGATATCCAAATTGCATGCTCATGATTCATTAAGAACAAGCCTCGACGTAGGACTTTAGCACATTTGCAAAGCACGGGTAGTAAGACAATGGGGCATGTAAGACCAACCCAGCAACACAATCTCTACAACCAAAAATCAAGCAAGCGTGGCGAGGGCACAATAATAGGCTCAAAATGAAACTAAAGGCCCGGCAAGGGCAATAAGCATCACAATCATCCAAAATATTACAAGCACCCCCAAACTTAAAGTTCGCATGGCCCCTAGTGCACAAAATGTTACATAAATAAGAATGAGTGCAAAAACTCCCTGAGTGTGCTAATGATTGTGACGATGCCTCCTTGAATAGAATTTCTGAGGTGGCCTTTATGGTTATGGTGGCGGTGATGCTTGGAGTGGTATGTACGCATGCTCAGAGTTGATTTGAAAACCCTCCAACGATGGTATTGCAGGATCCCATGGCAACTTAAGGAGGCCTGATGAGTCAACCACATACCATTTAGCCTCTGCAGTCATTAACTCATTATATGATGGTACTCTTCCCCAGCTAGGCCTAGGTGGAGTTCTCCATTTGGGAACATGTGTTGGGAGGATCTGGGTATTATTGGACTGATGATGGATCAATCACTGCTTCGGATTTAGATGTAGTGTCATCGTCATTTGGGCCCAGCTCATGCACCAATCATCAAGAGGGCTAGCATCCCTTTAGGGTAGTGAGGAGTTTGGGGCTGGTAGATTAAGGTCCCAAGTAGGACCCATTGGCTCAACATGTGGCTTGACTTACTGAAGCTCATCAACTTCCACTTCCATGGTATCAATTTTTTCACAATGGTTGCTCACAGTTAACATTAAGGGCTTCAAAGCCGATTTGATGCCTATTTTAATTAAGTTTTGAATGCCCCTGGCCAACTTTTGTAGGCGCTCCTCATTTTTGATAATAAGTTAAGTAAGGTGTGGCAAGTTACGTGGAAAAGTGGTGGCTCTGGGATTCACATGAGAGGTGTTCGATGCCTCTTGAGAGAGGGATGAAGTGCCCAAATGATCTTGGATTACCATGCCCTCATGAACAGTGCTTGCGAGGGTTCCATGAGCAAGATGTTGTCTCTTAGTATAAGGGGCATCGATGTCTCTCCTAGTCTCTAATTGAATCATTCTGGTGGCTTGGCTAATTTTATCCAAAGAGCGAATACGCGGACAATTTACTTGGAAGCACAAGTAGCTAATTAGAGCGGGGAAGGCCATGGAGGTACTCTCTTGTCTTGATTTCCGCTTGATTTTCTCGGCGATTATATCTCCTTCATGCAACTTGCAACCATTCATGATGAAAATGATCAGAATAGCCACTTCCATGGTTACTTGTGACTTATGTACGGTTGGGATGAGTTGTAAGCATACAAAATGTAGCCACATCCGAGCTTCAAACTTAAGTTGAGAGCGATGAATTGGCCCCTTTGTCATGGACCACAAAGAAGTTCCTTCAACAATCACACTAGTAACTCACTTGTAATGGTCATCTTTTATAGTTAAGTACTTCCTGAACTATGACTCAGGGATAGGCTCATCCTGCCACATAGAGACCTGAATGATTGTCAGTGTGATTTCTACTTCCATTTCACTTACCCAAACAGAATCAAGGCAAAGAAGCTTGCTAATTGGACCCTTGTGTTTGAACATATCCTGCCTAGCTCGGTAGGATGCATAAAATTCCAGCACCAACTCTGCGACATATGGCCCGGGAGTTTTGGCAAAATGATCCCATGCTCTTTCACTGAATTGTATAGGTATGTTTGGGATGACATTCTCAAAAGCTTCCACCATCATCCCTTTTTCTTCTAAAATTGACCTCTTCTCCCGAAATATCATATAGTAAGCTTCCATTCCCTCCAGACCAAAGCATACTTCTGACTCAATGCGACCTTCATTTTGTGTAGGCGATGTCTTATTTGCGGATGTTGTTGCATGACTTAATCTGACCCTCATTGTGTGGGGCCTAGTGGAACACATGTTTCTGTGATTGATCATTAGTGAAAGGTACAACTATTCATATACCATAATGGATTGTAGAAGAGGTTAACAATTAAAAAGATTGGAATGCAACGGAGTAGAAAAACAAAGGAGGTGACTATTGGCTCATGCATACCTCATGCAGACAACATCAGATGGGATGCACGTCGTATGAAGTATCGCATGAGCTAAGAAGAACCTTCAGTGGTTTTCACTCAGATGTGCGAAGCTGGTGTGAATCACACCAGCAAGGCTGCGCATCGCACCAACCACCGCACATCAAGACAGTGAACTGGCCATAAGTCTCAAATAGTGTGATGCCTTGTACGTTCCATACATCAAGATCTATGCATCACATGCGAAACACACAACGACACAATTGGAATTTTTTTGGTTCCTTGTGTTCTTGTAAATTTCGTATGTGGTTCGTAGAGCAATATGTGCTGAGGCACTTGGCACCACGCAATAAACCAATAATATTTAAACAAAGGGGATAAGGGATATCATGACCACAAACTTCCGGGTACTCAAACTTCTTCGGATTTCCATTGACAGAAACAATCAGCAAGAAAAAAGCTTAACGACTTCCCTTATGATGGAAGTTACCCCATCTATCATCGAATATCAAGCTCTCACTTGCAACAAAGGGCACCAACAAACTTAGCAACAATCAACCCTTTTCCACACAAGATCATACACCCAAAGATAATTTGCAACAATGAATCATGGCATACAAGCAACAAAATTCAGCCCTAATAATAAATTCTCAACCAAGCCTCATGACTACAATTATTTTCCCTTAAGAACGACATCACCCAATCTATCATCGGGCCAAACCATTCATCAATCATAAGTGGGTTACTCAGACTTCACCCTAAACACAGATTTCAAGGCCAAAATTCACTACCAATAAATATGCATTAACAAAATTCAAGTTCTACCAGTTGACAATAAGCAAAATTATCAATACAACTCAAAATTAGGGACCCAAAATTTTTGGATCTCACCCAAAATCAACATGACAATTCTATTAAGCATGCTTCACAATATGAGTTCCCAACCTTTATAAGAACATGTATTTAAGTTGGAGAACTTACCACAAGTGAAGATTAAGCAGAGAGAAGTGAAGATTGAAGCTTTTTATAGTGCAACAATGGTGACCCAATCAACTCGCCTAGAGAGACGACAGCGGTGGCGTTGGTGGAGCGGTAGAGATGGTAGGGTGAGAGGAGAAGAAGATTTTCGGAGTAGTAGGAGGATTTGTGGAAGGTTTTGGGGGAGAATTTTTGAGAGTTGGAGAGAAAATATGGTGAATGAGAAGGTGGGTGACAGTTTTAAAAAGAAAAAAGAAGAAGAAAATTTGACCGGGTCATCTCCGGGTCGGGTCAGTCAACGGGTTAAGTCAAGAAAACTCAAATTTTACCTTTGGTGTGCCATGATGCGCGGTTCACACAAGGCCTTGTGCGGCTGTATATCGCTTCGCACATTGCTATTTTTCTCCCCTGGGTTTGCCCAGGCTTCTGGCTTGCCATGCGATGGAGGTGAGACGCACACTTGGGCTCGTGTGAAATGCACGGCCCAGCGCATGTCACCTCTAATTTTTCAACTTCCTTCCAGGCACTTTATTTTGGCATGTGGTGAGATGTGCAACACTCACAATTGCTTGTGCGGTCCGCACAGCCCTCCACATAGCCCATATTTTTGCTTGTCCATGTTTCTACTCCATGCATTCCCTATAAACACATCAAAAATAACAAAAGATGAAGAAAATTAAAGTAAAAATACACGGGTTGCCTCCCAAGAAGCGCTTGATTTTACATCGCGGCTTGACAATAGTACCTTTACCTCAGTCGTTGTCGGATAGCATGCTAATCCGGTTGGAGTGGCCATATCATAAGAAGGGGAATTTCTCCATCAACAACTTAGAGACATCATCATGTTGCTTAAGTATGAGCATTTTATCCACTTCACACTTCTCATGAGCATCATCAAGCTTACCCTCCGATTCTATTACTGATATCACTCTCAATTCATCAGAAGGCCTTGTTGATTGGCATATATTGAAAGTCACTACTTCCTCCGCCACTCAGAATTTGAGTTCTCCGAGTTCGACATCAATAAGGGCTGTCCCTGTGGCCAATAGTGGTCGTCCCAAAATAATGGGTACCTCAATATCCACCTCACAATCAAGAATGACAAAATCCACTGGGAGAATAAGCTTATCTACCTTGACCAATACGTCAAATAGGATCCCTACCGAACGCTTGATAGACCGATAGCCATAAGCAATCTCATAGATGTAGGCTTTGGCGTGCCCAATCCTAACTTCTTGAAGATTACTAGAGGCATCAGGTTGATGCCTGCCCCTAAGTCGCATAAGGCTTTTCGGAATACAAACATCCCCATAGTACAAGGTATTGTAAATGCACTTGGATCTTCTCTTTTTGTAGCCATGTTGCTAGTCATTACGACACTACAACTATGTGAGATCTCAATGGTGCCCACGTTAATAACCTTCTTCTTTTAAAGAAATTCCTTCATAAATTTTGAGTACCCCGACATTTGCATCAATGCTTCTACTAAAGGAATATTGATTAAGAGTTTACTATACATCTCAACAAACTTGCTAAACTTGCTCCTCTTTCTTCTTGTTAAGCCTTTGCAGATACGGGGGAGGTCCTTTGGGAAGTGTGGTCAGCATACCTTGCACAAGAGGGGGACTCTCCTCAACATCGATGGTTACCCGGGGAGGGGATTTAGCCTCCGCCTTCTCATTATCAATCTCATCACTTGACGGGGCGTTGGGTGCACCAAGCGTCACCCCTAACCCCGGTCATCAATGATATTTTCATGTGCACTCTCTTTGTCTTTGCTAATTGGTTTCATGACAGGTTTAAAAATAAGCTCATTGGATTTCACAACTGGATTTACAACAAGTTCTCTTATTTCACCGGTTGTTCGTCCACTCTTAGTAACAATAGCCATAATGTGCCCGTCACTTTTATGATCGGTCATGGCATTACTAAGAAGGTTCACCTTCCCTCCTGGGTTCATTTGAATGGAGAGATAATCCATTTGGGCCTCAAGCTGCTTGATTGAGGTCGAATGAGAGCTTACGGTTTGATGAAGTGTTGAGACTTCACTTTTAAGCTCATTTACCCTTGTGCTAGTTGTATCCACCTTTTTAGCACTAATGACAACATGTCCTCTACCTTAGAATGCCTGAGGTTACTCGTGGTTAGCTGGTAGAGGGATTCTACTTTGCTTGGGGGCACATAAGGGCCTTAGTGATTGTATCGATAACTATATCTGTCCCGATCATCTTTTATCCAACCTAGATTCTCTTCCCTTAGGCAATAGTACCCGGGACGAGAACTCGTTGACATAAAACATAGTTTGCCATCTACGACTGTCATTAACTCATCATCACTAGCTTTTATTTCTGGTGTACTCACAGTATTTATGTCCCTATCACCCATCACATGCTTTGCCAAGAGATCAATTTGGGTCATCATTTTAAACATGGTCTCATCTTGAATTTCCCCTCTTTTTCTAACTTCATCTACCACGATGTATGAGGCTGCTCCCAAGATTGGCTCATTCGCTTCTCTTGTATACCAAGCTTGGTTGGTTTTTGTCATTCTCTCTAAGAAAGCTGAGGCGACGGGAAAGTACATATCCATGAAGGTGCCACCTCCAAGGTTGTTAGCCATCGACTTATTCATAGAACTCAACGACTGATAGAAACTTTGGAGCAATACATTGTCTGGCAGCCCATGGTTTGGACATAAGACAAGCTTCTTTTTGAACCTCAACCACGCCTCATGTAGAGGCTCATTCAAGAGTTGCCTAAAGTTGGTAATCTCATCTCTTAGCTACATCATACGAGATGGAGGAAAGAATCTCGAAGTAAAGGCTTCAAATAATGCGGCCCAAGATGTTATAGACCCATTCGACAATTCCTCCAACTATGCCGTGGCTTTCCCCATCAAAGAAAAGGGGAATTGGCGAAATCAGATGGATTCTTGGGAGAAGTTTTGAATGATGTTTGGTTGGAAAATCTTCACAAATTTCTGAATATGCCGGTTAGCATCTTCATATGCTGCTCCAGCAAATAGGCCCTTCCTTTGGATTAAGTGGAGATTGGTGCTAGTCACATGAAAGACATCATTTCCCACCATGAGGGGTAGGCGGATAGCACCCACAACCCTTGCATCATAGGCTCAGCCTCATCGGCCTCCATGAAGACGTCAATGCTTTTATTGTGGTTGGCCTCGTTCATAGGCTAGCTTGCTTAATGACAACATAAACAACCAATAAAAGTAAAAGAAACAAGTACTCTCAAAGTGACTTCAATGGCGCCATTTTTCGATAAATGCTCAAATCGTACTTCCCAAGTATAGAGGCACGGTGATCATCAAGCAAAACACATTTATAAGTACCCAACAGGTATCGGGGTTGTACCCATAAAGACTTGATGCTAGCTATATGAAGATTGTATCGAAATGAGTTCAAAGAGAGTAATTATTTAAAAATACGAAAGTAAAGGATTGGGGGGAATTGGGAATTCTGTCACAAAAATGCAATTCGAATTTAAAGCAAGTAAGTAAAATTGATGTACCAAGTTGAGTAGGAGACTAGGGATGTGAATCCAATGGGGATTTAATGTGGGATAGGGTGATTATCAATAAACACTTATTCTCCCTTATTGACACAAGTAGATTGGTCATGGGTATGATTGTTTATCTCTCGATCAACAACCATATATCCAATGATCTCGGTTAGAGCGTTATCGATTAAATCAACAAGCAACCAATATCTAGCTTGGGGAGGTCACAATATCTCTAGCTTAGACCCTTAAGTGGGTGATTCCGTCGATATGAGCTATTTCTAGCCTCAAATATGAATGGAGTCCCAAGTTCCCACTAGTAATATCACATCTGAAACCATGAAATTCTTTTCCAAGAAATAACAAAGTCAAGTAATGAAAATTAATGTTTGCAACCACCAATTTTAGGATTAAAACTTGGTGAAACTACTAGACCCATGTCAAATGAGCAATTATAAGCGAGAATTAACAACACCCACACCCATTTGTCAAGCACCCATTATAAACACATCCTTAGACAAATAAAATTAGCCACTCATTATAAAAGAGAGAGATATACCAAATTGGTAAGTCACAATCCTATTCATTCAAGCTTAATCTCAAGTTCTAAGCTCAATTTAAGTATGCAAAATGGTTATCCAAGATTTGGAAGAGAGAATAGATTGAAACCCTCTTCTTCTTGGAGAGGAAAACTTGTTCTCAAAGTAAAAAGCTCTTCAAAATATTCAGGACTGAAGAATGTTATTTACAATTGTGCCTAAATTAGCCTTTTATACTTTCCCAAAACATCACTAAAATTTAGGACAAAATTGCCCTCTGGGTGATGTGCGACGCGACGTGCGATTTGCACATCGTGATGTACGCGTCACACACCATCTTTAGTTGAATCAATGACTCAGCCGACTTGGGAGGCATCATGCAAAGTGGGTGCAGTTCACACCATGGGGTGTGCACGTCACATGATGATCGCACCCCGTGATAGATCCTTCAGGCATTCCTAAGCTTCATACGGTGGGACGTGCGAAATGCACCATGACTTGTGCGTGTCGCATAAGAGCCGCATCTCAGAGCAGAATCTCCATATTTTCTGATCGCTTCACACTTCACTCCTTTTAAGCCCTTTTTGGGTACATTTCCTTGTTTTCCATCATTGATCATAAGTACTTGCATAGATATCAATAAAGGCCATAAGAACCTCTAAATCTATTCAAAACATAACAATAATTCATGGATAAAGGTTCATAAAGTTGGTAGATTACCGACTTATCAGGCCCACGAGGCCATGCAAGGTTTAGAAAATCGTCAATAGGTAGGGCCGAAGCCAAAATAGTAGTAAAACATGCAGGGAAAAACTTTTTCATGGATGATATGCTCGCAAACAATATAAATTAGCCCAACGGCTCACAAACATTCCTACCGGTCCTGCTTAGGCTCAACAGCTCTACAGAAGACATAACCAGCCTAGAATAATATCTCTATGTCGGGGACTCGCGGACATTCCCAAATAACCCACAATCTATGTTTCAAAGTTTATGCAAAGTCGCACAGGACCACAAGGGTAATATACAATACTACACGAATACTACAGACAATGTATGAAATAAATAGACAGAAAAGGCGGGCAAGGTATGAGGGTACCAACCTAGAAAACCAGCCCAAGGATGCTAATTAATGCAGTTATAGCCTATATACGCAGAGTCTAGGTAGGGGAAACCATAACCTACCTGTGTTCAATGGCTAGCTATGGGGACGACATCGTCCAAGATCGAACTGCTCCAGGAAGCTCCTATTCACAAAACCACAATCAACAAAATAATCTAGGCATCAAAACAAGACTAACTACACCTGTAGTGCCATAATACTAGCCGAGTCGAAATCTGGGTCACAAATGGGCCCATGGGCCCTGCAACCCAAAACAGGAAACAAAAAACACACATGTGTTCCTTGCTATCCCAGGAGCATATGCTCAAAATTTGAGTGGAAACGGACAACAAATGGGGCTCCAAAATAGCCCCCTCAAGCCAAGAATTAAAAGATGGAATTTCAATGAATAAATCTGGAAATTAATCAAAAGATACTTACCACAACGAGAAGACAAGCTAGGGAGGTGAAAACTCCAAACCCACGATCATGCAAAGCTCAAGAGGGCAGTTTCTACAAGGAATTTCCAAGCTTTGAGAAATAGGAACAATGGAGCTTTGTAACGATGGAGGAAGAAGGCAACTTTGGGGAAGAAGAACTTACCCAACGACGAGGGAATAAGATTTCCCCAACAATTTGATGGATTCTCCAAGCTTAGGACTGATTTGGAGTAAGTTCTAGAGAGTGGAAACTGAATTGGAGTTGGGAAAATTATGAAACAAAGGCTGGAAAAATGAAGAAAGAGAAATTTATAGGCCTGGGAGCAGGCCAGCGCTATCGCGCTAAAGGAGCGCGATCGCGTTGAAGGGAGGATCACAGACCAGCGCTATCGCGCTAAAGGAGCACGATCGCGCTGAAGGGAAAATCACAGGCTAGCACGATCACGTTGCCCGAGCTCTATCGCGCTGAAGGCCACCAGAAGCAAAAAAAAATCTGCAACAACCAAAACTTCTACGAGGCATTCCGAGCACAATCAAAACCCAATACTCAAAAACCAATAGTGCTATTAGAGTGGAAACGACATTCTAGACTCAATGGAATCGATGAAACTTCCATACGAGGTCGTCTCAGAGGAATGTTGACCCAGGTCAACACTAACTAACACCAACCAAACATCCGAAATAAGCTCGGCTCACCCGGGACCCGTCTTCTCCAAATGTTGACCAAAGTCAATCAAGCAAGCCCAACTGGCCTGAAAATATAGAACGAGAGAGAATTCCAAGCTGAATAGCTCCCGGATCCCAACCAAAGGTCTGACTAGACCAAAGTCCACGCTCCACAGCTAATGGAACTGTCAAAATTTGATTTCGAGCACAATAGCTAAGAATATTGACTGAAGTCAATGATTTCCAAAGTTTAAAGCTCCAAAACAAGGAATGAACAAAAAGAAAAAATAAACGGCCCGGGCATCGAACTAACGGTCCCAACAAGCCATAAATGACTTAAGGCTGCTACAAGAAAGCTCTAATAGTACAAGAAATGCAAAAATGCATAAATGACCAGAAGGGTCATTACATCATCCACTACTAAAAAGACTTTCATCCTCGAAAGTCAGGAAGGAAGGAAACACTAGAGACTAAGGACAGCGGATACAAAGCCCGCACTACTCTCTCAGACAACTCAGGTTGCCTCTTCGACCGGACGGCACTAAAGAAAATAGAACCCAAAAAACAACCAAACCCTAACTCCTTACTGGCCAAGCTAGATTCCAACCTTTAACTTGAAAACTCCAACGACTTATCAACAAAGGTGAACTTCTAAAATCTCAACCAAAAGCACTGACACAACACAAAAACTAGAGAACCAAGACGATCAACACACAGTACTCGAATCCTCGAAACCACAACCAAGTTCATAAGAAGCCATCAACCCAAAACTCTAACTCATGAACCTGGCGATCCGCAAAACCTTTTTTATTCTGAACTGAACCCCTTTTGTACCACAAACAGGAAACATCACATAAGTCAAACACTCAAACCACCCTCGACGCATCAACCGACACACCGGATATTTATAGTTCCCACTTATACTCTACCACGAATGAATCTACCCTTTTTGCTCAAACTCTTTCCAAGCCAATCTATTGTCTACTAGCCTTTGACATCCAAGATAACAACCTATAGCATATTCTCAAAGACTGGAGTTACATGTCTCAACTAACCATCAACTAACAAATGAACACTTTTGCTATATCAAAACTCGCTAACTGAACCCACCTGAGCAACCTATCTAACCCAACTAAAGTTTTCACACCAGGGTAAGGAAATGCATGTAGTAACACCCTGTGTTGATGGAGAAACTCCCAAACTATAGAATGAAACCAACCTCGCTGAACCGGACCAAATCTGAATCAACTGAATACGAATGCACCAGGAAATCTTCCCAACAGACCCAAACAAAACCAAGCAAAACCAAAAATTCTGCAAGGAGGGTGGTAAGCCTACCACAAAGCCTGTAACCATCAGCTAAGCTCCCAACTCTAAGAAACACTACTGCTACTCTGAATACTCGAACACCATTCAGATTTTAAAATTGCCTTACAAATCTCACCTCAAGAAGAAGTCCACCATGCCGCGAATATCAAGTCAAAACACCCCGAAGACAAAGGAAAGAGGTGTTTTAAAGTCCAAGGTCACCATTTAGCTATAGAAATATTGCATAACCCATCAACTCACCTCTTTGGCTCGAATCAGATGCTCTACTATATTAACACACAAACCACCAACTTCAAAGCATACAACATACAAAACTTTTAGTCCATACTGGCCGAGTCTAACCAATGCTGGAACCCCACAAATAAGACAACCCTTGAAGAATCGACTAAGAAAGCATTCAAACTCTCGACAATGAAGGTGACGATCAATCTCAAAGTATCATTAGAAATCAAAAATAGCCTAGCTAGCCTTAACCTGCACAACCTGATCACATGAAGCAGACACCACCGTTGAATCTCAAACTAACACCACTGAGTCTATCCAACCATGCTAGAAGGAACCTCGTACTAACTGGAACACTGCTGAAATCTGGAATGTCCAGTCTAACTGAAAGGTTAGACAAGGACTAGGTGTCCAAGTACAACTGTCACTTCACAACTGAAATAGGGAAACTAAGTTATCCGAACTTATTGCCTTTCAACCCCAGAAGCTGCAACCAAAGAGAATCAACCACGAACCATCCAGAGTAGTTTGCTAGCCACGATCCTAGAGCCCATCACCAATTTACCAATCAATGCTCCTGTCAAACCCATGAGTAGAACCATCCACCATCGCAAAACACTAATAGAGCTGGGGCCAACTAGGCTATGAATACAATATTTTCCCAAACCATAGATGCTACTGAAATATTAGTTTCCCACAAAAAAGATAACAAGGAAGCCAGGGTCGATGCAACAAACTCCCAAAGGTAGTACTGGGAATGACCACTACCTCAATCTCAGACTAGGAAGAATTCTGGCCTCGAATCTATTAAAGGAAATGACACCACAACCTGAACTCGATCGATGCAAGTCACCAACATACAAGCCCAAGCAAACTCTTGGTCGCCACCTCAGTCAGCTACTTAAACATGTACATACACACCAAGAGTCATCACCCAACTTTGCAAACCAAATGAAACCCTTTCCAAGGATACACTCAATTCCACAAATTCTATCTAAGAAGACCCTGGAGCTGTTCTCTTAGCTCCTACAACTCTTACTGGCAATCCTTAGCCACAAATGCCGTAATCAAAACTCAACCACAATGCCACAATTAAAAGATCAACCAGAGGACTACTATTGAAATTCATTCCAACTGAAACTAGGGAAATAATAAAACAATCCAACCGGAAAAGAAACTGAATGAGACTATGGGAACAACCCTCATACCTGCCAACCTCCTAAACCAACCAAACTAAGCGGGTCGACTCTAATCACCCAAGAAAAGAAATCCAGACAATGCTCACTAGCAAAACCAAAACCTCTCAACTTAAGACAAAAGCCCAAACTCCGGTACAACCACCGGTAACACCAAACCAACACAAAGAATTCTAGCAAATGCTAGATAACAGACTAGGCAACAACTGTTTAGGACCACTAGAAAAGGAAGACTCCAACCAAGTCTAGGATCACAATGGAACAGGAAACAAACCCAACCAGAAAAGAGACCAACAAGAACTACCCATGAGCTACAACTCCGAATAAACATCTCACAAGGATAACTAACCCCATTCACTACTAAAGAATAAACTACCAACAATAATACACGCATAGATACTATAACTCAAGTAGTCAAACAACTAAACAAGTAGCAGGTAGGCATATAAGCAAATAAATGATAAAAGGGATAGAATCGCAATGCGAGCAGGACTATCACAAGCCAAAGGTAACAAAAGCCTTACCTGGAGCAATGATATTGGGAACCTCTACCTCAGGCCCACCAAGAGGGGCATCAGACTGACGGGGTTAAACTCTGGACTGAGTAGTCAAAGCTGAAGGCTCAACCATCCCTCGCTGGGGAAAATCTCTAGAAAAGTGACCAACTAACCCACAATCATAATAGCCCAAGAAAGCCTTATCCCGACATATGGTGCCTGTCGACTCTAGATGGATACTCGAACCACCTAGCTGAAAGCCATCTATAACCATCTGGGGACCACCCCTACTACCCCACGGACTGGAAGATAGAATCATGGGACAATCCCTAGCAAAGTGCCCACGCACACTGCACTAAAAGCAAATCCCACAGGGTATATACGAGCGAAGAGATCTCACTAAACCTGATGGCAACCATGGCCGACATAACCTGAAAGCAAACCTCAAAGAATCAGACATGTACCATATCCGCTAAGCCCAACATGCCCTGTACCACTACTCTCTGAAACTGATGGAGTAACTCAAACTGGCCGGGTAGATAAAAAGCAATAGAACCTGTCTCTAGTGGAGAATCCCCTACCTCAAGTTTGAGAACCTCAGGAACTTTCCCGGCAATGACATTTCTTAGCACTAGCTCCATAAGCTTCACGACACAAACCCTCAATAGCCCAAGCATGGTCAACCACCTGAAGAAAAGTAGTCCCAACTGTAATGAAGTGCTCAGCCGCTAAATGGAATGGTGAAATCAAACCTCCAATAAAGCTATAAACCCTATCAAATTCTGAAGGCAAAGTCCTGGCAGTACGCCTAACCATCTCGTGAAAGTCGCCTCATAGTCCAATACCGACATACAACCCTGCTAAAGAACTGGAAGCTCAACCTTAACTGGAGCACCACTCATAGAACCGGGTACTGAAACACCCACTAGAGGACTCAGAGTCCTAGCCACGGTGTCCTGAAGAACTGGGGTAGCTATGAATCCAATCAGAGGTTGGGCTGGCCCCACACCCTCTATTTGATCTGTAAACTCTCACTCTGAAGTCCTGCACTGACGGAAGCACTAAAGTAATAGGCAATAGAAGCCTCAAAATCACCAGTTGTCGAACTCATCTTAGGCATCTGAGAAGGAATGAAACAACCAAAATTTAGAAGCCAATAGAGCCAGGAACGCACGATAAGGAGCCAAAAGATGAAATTTTTCCTAACAATGACTTGTAGCCTCCCGCAGGTAGAATACAGACATCATTGTACCAATCTGCGAGACTCTATGTAGACACTTTCTTCTGTACGACAATACTGGTGAACCTAGATTTCTGATACCAAGATGTCATAACCTGATTTCCCAGGTTATGATGGCACCTATAACCTCCCAGTAGGAGAACCAATCCTCGTAGCCCAAAATAATTAGTAATGGGATACTACCTAACCAATATGCACCATAAGCAGAAGAAGAATATAAATATAGACAAAGCGAAAGCAATAACCTGAATATATTTAAAAATATTCTACACCAATCCCAGGACTTGGTATTGACAATGCAGAAGCTTCTAATAGAATACAAGTGCTAGAAGTAACAAAATGATAAGTACAACTGTCTCCAAATATACAAAGAGTAGTAGTACAAAAGATGAGATATGGTCAAGCCCCTACCGTCAGGAACTCACCCTAGTCTCGAATATCCAAAAGTTGTACGAGTCTCTAACGTAATCAATGGAAAAAGCTCAACTAATATCTACACCAAAAAGATGCAGAAGTGTAGTATGAGCACCAATTGCTAAGCAACGGGTACCCAGTAGGCATCATCGGCTGACTGAGCGCATATAAGATATAAAAACAGTAATATAGCTGATAGCAAGAAAGTAGTCACCAAAACAACAGAGAAAGCACAAGGAACTAGCACGGAGAATAGTCAACCAAGAGTTAAAAGCATACAATACTAGCACATAAGATATATACACACAGAACACATGTGAAAGAAGGAAGAACACACCTGGAATCCTTACAAAAATAGTATATAAAAGGAGAGAGTTTAGAAACATGGCGATATGCCGATAACCTCAAGTAAAAGGACATAAGGAAAACAATTTAACATACTCAACATGGAATCAACATACATAAGAGAATCATGTCACAAACCCAACTTCAAGATAAGCATAAAGAGGAATCCACCTCACAAGTATAACCTTAGGATGGGATAACTAAACAACAATAACAAAGAGCCACTACTTACATCATGATAAGGAATAGAATCAGAAACCCACAATCCACTCAAAAGACAACTCAATAGTGTCTCAATAATATAGGACTCACTAGCCCCACAATAATCCAAGTCCAATAATCAGAGCCTCAACAGGCTAACAATCGCTAATCCACCAAAAAGAGAATGCCATAATAAGCTCTATAAATGACAGGAGTAATATAATCTACCTACAGTCCCAACGGCTGCCCATAGAACCGAGGAATGCAATCAAGTGAAAACAAACCCTCCAGCCACCCAAACAACTGGAGCATACACTGAGCACATAGAAAACAAAGGTAAAATTGGAACACAATATGCATTATGATGTATGAAGAATCTAGTGTGATAATAGAACCGTATGTTACCCCCTCTAGTACCTATAAGGCCTAATAGAGGCAGGACCCATGAAAAGACTCTACCCGTGTACCTCTCCTACACCGTACACCCCTTATTCGGCACACGTAGCCCGAATCCCTTCGTCCTGGATCATCAGGGTCTATGGAGGTCTACTCGTAGACCACATACTTAAACCGTGAATCTCAATATGTAACTCAATAGATGGAACCTCGTAGTATGTGCCTGACTTTGACCCAGGTCTAAATTAGTAGTAGTAATCCCAAAAGACCCTCTTAAAGGGTGACTAAAGTATACTCGGGTCTAAATCAGTGATAAAAATCTCAATAAACCTCTCAAAGGGTGCCCAGAGCGTATTTGGGTCTAAATCCATAGTAAAATCGAGTCTAGTGCTACGGCCCTACCAAGCCTAGTATCAGTAGGAAATCAGGTCTGGTGCTACGACCCTTTCGAGCCTAGTATTAGTAGGAAAAGATCACAAACATTCCTACCGGCCCTGCACAAGCTTAACAACTCTACAACATATATAACCTGCCTAGAAGAATATCTCTATGTTCGGGACTCGTGGACATTCCCGAATAACCCACCATCTATGTTTCAGAGTCTATACAAGGCTGCACAAAACCACAAGGGTACTATACAATACTACACGAATACTATAGACAATATATGAAATACACGGACAGAAAAAGCGGGCAAGGTCTGAGGATACCAACCTAGAAGACCAACCCAAGGATGATAATCTCAAAAGACCTTCTCAGAGGATGCCCAAAGTATACTCGGGTCTAAATTAGTGATAAAAATATCAATAACCCTCTCAAAGTGTGCCAAGAGCGTATCCGAGTCTAAATCCATAATAAAATCAAGTCTAGTGCTACGGCCCTGCCGAGCCTAGTATCAGTAGGAAATCAGGTCTAGTGCTACGACCTCGCCGAGCCTATTATTAGTAGGAAAACCCACGTGAAATCATCCAAATCCCATTTTATCATTACTTAAACTGGAAATAGGCCCCCAAGGCCAAGCAAGGTTTAGAAAATCGTCAATAGGTAGGGCTGAAGCCAAAATAATAGAAAAACATGCAGGGAAAAGACATTTCATGGATAATATGCTTGCAAACAATATAAATTAGCCCAACGGCTCACAAACATTCCTACCAGCCCTGCACAGGCTCAACAGCTCTACAACAGACATAACCTGCCTAGAAGAATATCTCTATGTTCGAGACTCGCGGATATTCCCAAATAACCCACCATCTATGTTTCAGAGTCTATACAAGGCCGCACAACACCACAAGGGTAATATACAATACTGTACGAATACTACAAACAACATATGAAATACATGGATAGAAAAGGCGGGCAAGGTATGAGGGTACCAACCTAATAGACTAACCCAAGGATGCTAATTAATGCAATTATAGCCTATATACGCAGAGTCCAGGTAGGGGAAACCATAACCTACCCGTCATCCGATGACTAGATATGGGGACGACGTCGTCCAAGCTCAAACTACTCTGGGAAGCTCCAATTTATGAAACCACTATCAACATAATAATATAGGCATCAAAACAATACTAATGATACCCATAATTCCATAATACTAGCTGAGTCAAAATCTGGGTCACAAATGGGCCTGTAGGCCCTATAACTTTAGACCGAAAACAAAAAACACACATGTGTTCCTTACTATCTTGGGAGCACATGCTCAAAATTTGAGCGGAAACGGACAACAAACGGGGCATCAAAACAACCCGCTCAAGCCAAGAATTAAAAGATGGAATTTCAAGGAATAAATCCGAAAATTAATCAAAAGATACTTACCACAATGAGAAGACAATAAGGAGGTGAAAACTCTGAACCCACGATCATGCAAAGCTCAAGAGGGCAGATTCTACAAGGAATTTCCAAGCTTTGAGAAATAACAACAATGGAGGGTTGTAACAATGGAGGAAGAAGGTAACTTTGGGGAAGAAGAACTTACCCAACGGCGAGGGAATAAGATTTTCCCAACAATTTGATAGATTCACCAAGCTTAAGACTTATTTGGAGCAAGTTCTAGAGAGTGGAAACTGATTTGGAATTCGGGAAATTATGAAACAAAGGCTAGAAAAATGAAGAAAGAGAAATTTATAGGCCAGGGCCCAGGACAGCGCTATCGTGCTAAAGGAGCGTGATCGCACTGAAAGGAGGATCATAGATCAGTGTTATCATGCTAAAGGAGCGCTATCGCGCTGAAGGGAAAATCATAGGGTAGCGCGATAACGCTGCCTGAGCGCTATCACGCTGAAGGCCACCAGAAGCAAAAAAACCAGTAACAGCCAAAACTTCTATGGGGCATTTCGGGCACAATCGAAACCCGATACTCAAAAACCAATAGTGCTATTAGAGTGGAAACAACATTTCAGACTCAACAGAATTGATGAAACTTCGATATCAGGTTGTATCGTAGGAATGTTGACCCAAGCCAACACTAACAAACACCAACCAAACATTCAAAATAAGCTTGGCTCACATGAGACCCAAACCAATCAACTAACTAACACAAAATTGGCATTTCAGAGCTAACAACGCTGACAAAATTTTCATCCGAGGCCGTATTCTCTACATGTTGACCAAAGTCAACTAAGCAAGACCAACTGGCCTAAAAACACAGAACGAGAGAGAATTCCAAGTTGAATAGCTCTCGGATCCTGGCCAAAGGTCTGACTAGACCAAAGTCCACGCTCCGGAGCTAGGAACTGTCAGAATTTGATTCCGAGCATGATAGCTAAGAATGTTGACTGAAGTCAACGATTTTCAAAGTCTATAGCTCCAAAACAAGGAACAGCCAAAAAGACCAAACAAATGGCTCGGGCACCAAACTACCGGTCCCAGCAAGCCATAAATGACTCGGGGCTGCTATAGGCAAACTCTAATAGTACAAGAAAGGAGAAAATACATAAATAATCAGAAGGGTCATTACACACGCTCATGACTAAGTTCATGCACTTCATACAAATTCACATCCATACTTATATTCCTGGAATAAGAAGCAACCGCTTCAGACAACAATCCCAGTCTTATTCTATGATTCTATGAACTCCAGCTTTATGATAAGAGACTCATTATATGTAAGCTCATCTCTCATAGTATGCTCTGTTCTATGTACATAGTCCTCAAGTTATGCCTTAATGGCTAATAAAACCATGCTACATCATGTATATGTTCATATCAGATCTCTTAAATGACTTGTGCTTATGATTCCCTTGCTCAAAGCCCTATATACATTCACTCATAATGGTGTGGGGTGAACCCTCTTTGGAGGATACCACTTCCGAAACAAACACAAATATAATACTTATAATGTTTAAAAGAGCTTAATTTAAGACATATTCATCATTCTTTAATAGCGGAATTAGGCTCGTTCGAAAAGAGTTAAAAAGTGCAATATTTTTGACATTTACTAATTCATATATTCCTGAGTAAAAATAATATAAGAGTTCCAACTTATGATGGTGTAACCTTCAAAAATAATCGAGCATGTACCTTAGGAAAATTAATTTTTTTTAATTTAAACACAACCACATGATCACTCAATACATCATCTTCGAATTTCCAAATGCTAAAGAAAAACACTAGTTTCTTCCATTACACAAATTACAAATCAAATGTGACTTTAATACACTACAAGACTACACCTCAAAACAACCAACGCGACACTAAATTCAAGTATATAATTTATAGTATTATGATAAAACAAACCTCCAAAATTTACATATACAGGTGCAACATATGGATCATGTTCCACATGGATCATGTACAAGTGCCAGAATTAATACAAAATGTAGATTCCTATATGAAGGTGTGACCTTCTAAAAACTCCAAAAAGTCTACTTCAAGTGACCATCTTCTATCATTCTCCCAAACGTCACCTACGATAAAAAACAACTATCGCTAAGCATAAAGCTTAGTGGTGTATAAAGTTTGGGCTTGGAGCCATAGTTGTTTACAATTCCCTTCTAAATTATTGGCAGCTCAATGTGACATATAAATAAAAATCAAGTAAACAAGTATATTACAAGTATCAAAATAGGTATTTAAAACTCAAGTGTCAAGAAAGCTCATAGAACTATTCCATGAGATGTCAAATAAAATATTTCTCCCAATATGTATGTCATACCATCACATCAAGTATAATCAAATATCAAGAAGGACCGAAGCCCTATATCAAGTAGGCTCAAAACCCAATGATCAAGAGAATCAAGAACCATGTTAAAAGTGACTTTCTAGTTCGTACTTAAATGGATAATTTCCATAATTAAGATGAACCACAAATCCAAAGTCAAGATCTCCAAAGATCCAAATTAGTAGGCATGCTGATACAGCAACATAGTCACTGCCACAAGAAGGACAAAGTCCTACAAAGAATGCAGAATGATCGAGCAATCCGTACAAGTGGACGAATTAGCGAATATCTCACAAAAATTCAAAAATACCAATATGATGATATAAGGTCACGAGAAAGAAAATGAAAGTTCCAAAACAATATTCAAAATACTCCAGCAAGTAATGAGAGTACAAGTTCAAGTTGATACACAAACCCTGGGTTTTTTAGCACATAAACGGTCCTACCATAGTTCAAATCGTAGACCAACAAGTGCGTCAACTTCCTCAACTTGAATACACAATCAAATACCCATTTAATATTCAGTAATTTAAGAAGGTGAAAATGAACAAGATAAACATCAAAAGTGAGCCTAGTTTGTGCAAATCAGACCAAATTCTCAAAACAGTAAATCTGAACAGCCCGACTGCCTTGTATTGTGACTCAGTTTTGAAAAGGTAGACGGAAAAACTAGGCTTTGTAGTCTTCACAAAAGTTGTAGGCAAGTATCTTAGGGTTGCAACGAGTCAAGAAACATCACAAAATATATTTTTACGAAAATATATGCTCAAAATACTAAATATAGTACATAGAAGGTTTCTAAATCAAAAAAACTGGGCAGAACCTTCCCTGTATTGCGTCCCCTTTTTCGAACCCATAACATCAAAAACAGTTTTTGAGCTAAACATAAGACTTGTATAGCTATGTGTTAACTTTCCAAAACAAATTTATTCACTCAAATCTGATCTCTATACAACAAGATATTCTAAAATTACTAACAACTATATAGTTCCAAAAATGAGTTTTGGTTACTTACCACAAAGAAGGGTGCTTCCTTGAGTTTTAGACAAAAATTCATTTTCTGATAATTCATTTTCTGACAATTCATATATACTGTCTTCACTCTCTAATTCATAATCTATATATTCCATTTGTGTATATTTATCATCTCCTATTATTATTTCGGTAATTTATTTTTTCTTTGGATTTTTTGATAATTTGCAATCTTTAGCTAAGTGTCCTAGTTTTCCACAATTGTAACAAGTACATTCCGTTAATTTTTTCTTTGTTTTATATGATTTTTTATATTTGTAATTTTTTACATAATATCTTCTTCTTGGTTTTTTATACTTATATATTGATTTATATGGTTTATATTTACTAGTATATATATCTATTAAAAAGGTGGCTGCCCCAAATGTTAAATATCTCGGTATTTACTATTGTTTATTAGATAAATATTGTTGTAGTAGTTTATATAAATACTCCAATATAATGTCATAAAATACCGTCACACTTTAAGGTAAGAAACTTTTCAAATGTCGCAAAAATTCGAGTTTAGGGAGTGTGAAGTAGAGACTAATCCTTTTTATGAAGAAATTATCTAATGAAGGGCGCTTACAAGAAGTTGGTGGAAAGTAAGACCGAAGAAGAAAAGAGGAAGAATAGGGAGGATTATAAGGTGGCTAGGACATAGGCTAAGTTAGCGGTTATGACGGCTAAAACAACAACATTCAAAAGCTTGTATGCAGAGTTAGAAGATAAAGGTGGGGATATGAAGTTATACAGGCTAGCCAACGGTAGAGAGAGGAGGGACCCTGATCTTGACCAAGTGAAGTGCATCAAGGGGGAGGATGTCAAGGTATTGGTGGAAGAGGTACTCATTAGGAGGAGATGGCAGTCATACTTCCATAAGCTCTTGAACGAAGTAGGGGACAAAGACATTATGCTGAGGGACTTGAAGTACTCAGAGAGGTGTTACAAGTATGGTTATTGTAGGCGTTTAAAGGTTGAGGAGGTTAAGAGTGCTATTTGTAAAATGTGTAAGGGTAGAGCAACTGGGCCAGATGAGATCCCGGTGGACTTTGGGAAGAGCATAGGCATCACAAGTATGGAGTGGTTGACCAAGTTGTTTAATGTCATTTTCAGGACGAAGATGCCCAAAACTTAGAGATGGAGTATGATGATCCCTTTGTACAAGAACAAGAGTGACATCCAGAATTGCAACACCTATAGGGTATCAAGTTGCTATGTCACATTATGAAGTTTGGGAAAAGGTGGTGGAGTTGAGGTTGAGGAGGATCATGAGTAATTCTAAGAATCTGTTTGGATTCATGCATGGACGCTTGACCACAGAAGCCATTCATCTCGTAAGGAGATTGGTGGAGCTGTATAGGGAGCGGAAGAAAGATTAATACACGGTGTTCATCGATTTGGAGAAGGCTTACGACAAAGTCCTTAGGGAGGTTCTATGGTGGTGCTTAGAGGCTCTAGGTATCCTGTTGCATACACCAGATTGATTAAGGACATGTACGATGGAGCCAAGACTCAAGTAAGGACTGTTTGGGGAGACTCGGAGCACTTCACCATTTTGATGGGGTTGAACCAGGGATCGACCCTTAGCTTATTTTTATTTTCCTTGGTGATGAAAGTTTTGACGCAATAAATTCAAGGTGAGGTGCCATGCTATATTTTATTTACAGATGATATAGTTTTGATTTACAAGACTCCTAGAGAAGTTAATGCTAAGTTGGAGGTTTGGAGACAGACCCTAGAGTCTAAAAGGTTTAGGTTAAGCAAGACCAAGATAAAATATTTGGAGTGCAAGTTTAGTGAGGTGATACAGGAGGCGGACGTGGTAGTAAAGCTCAATACTCATGTTATTCAGAAGAAAGATAGTTTCAAATATCTTGGATCTATGATCCATGGTAATGAGGATATTGACGATATGACACTCATCATATTGATGCTGGGTGGATGAAATAGACCCTCATTTCCAGAGTCTAGTGTGATAAGAAGATGCCTCCTAGACTTAAAGGGAAGTTCTACAGAGTGGTGGTTAGACCAACTATATTGTATGGGGCAGAGTATTGGCTAGTCATGAACTCTCACATCCAAAAGATGAAGGTGGTGGATATGAGGTTGATGCAATGGATGTGCGGGTTTACTAGGAGAGATAAGATTAGAAATGAGGTTATCCGAGCCAAGTTAGGGGTGACTTTGGTGGATGTCAAGATACGGGAAGCGAGGTTGAGATGGTTAGGGCATGTGATAAGAAGGTGTATGGATGTACGGTGCAGAGGTGTGAGAGGTCGGCTATGGATAGTTTCAGGCGAGGTAGAGGTAGACCGAAGAAGTATTAGCAGGAGGTGATTAGACATGATATGGAGAAGTTACAGCTCACTGAGGACATGACCTTAAATAGGAAGGCGTGGAGCACGTGAATTAGGGTAGAATGTTAGTAGGAAGGAATGCGTCCTTTTTAGTAGGTAGGCATGTTTTGTGTTGAGGTCCGTGCTAGTAGTCATAGTGCTACGCTTATAGTGTTTTGTTCTTGGTATTTTTGTCAAGCCTGTTGTTCTGGGTAGATCGAGTGTAGTATTATTTTGTGGTAGTCTTGTTTCTGTTACTATCTGTTGTTTTGGTGCTACATATTGTTTCTTGTTTATACTATGTCAGCTTTTAGACTGTTGTTACTTTGAGCCGGGAGTCTATTGGAAACAACCTCTCTACCTTACTTCTGAGGTAGTGGTACGGACTGCGTACACTCTACCCTTCCCATACCCCACTGTGTAGGAATATACTGGGTATGTTGTTGTTGTTGTTTTCTAATGAAATGCAAATGTTAGCTTAGATATTTTGGGGTGTTACAGTGGTTATAACACGTATGCTCAAAATAACCCTCTATTTAGTCCTTATGTGCCCAGTATGCAAAGTACTCATGCCCTTTGCACTCAATTCGCCAAGTCTCATCTTAAGTGACAAGGTCACGCTAAGTATAAGTCAAGATTTAGTGGTATCCCTGATAAAGTTCAAAACAACTCTTTCGAAGGAGGTGGCAGTGATCGTCAAGTAAAACAATAAGTAAACCCAATGGAAGTCAGGGTCGAATCCACGGAGAACAATATCGAGGACAATTGAGAAAATAAGGAATTAGAACAACTTACTAAAGTTCAAAGTGGAAAACGATAAAATGTTTTCGGGGTTTTTTGTTTGGAAACAAGAACAAAGATAAAAAGTAATCAAATAAAGGATAGGTTTGATCAATGACTTTCACCAAGCAAGGATAACAAAGGAGATTTGGGAATGGGATTCAATTTACAATACTTACACCCATTGAAAGCACATGTAGCCTTGGTTAAAAGTATGTTTAATCATTTTGAAACCTCTCTCAAATCTCCACGGTTAGGCAATAAAACAACCAAATCCGCTTAGGTGAGTTAGGTTATTTCTAGCCCTAACTCTTAGGTGGGAATTTCCTAAATCAAGCTACATCTAGCCTCAATTTATGGTGGAAATACCAATCCCTACTATTGAATCTTTACCCAATTGAAGGACTTCTCTCTCAAGCAAAAACACAATTAGTAAGTTAAGTTGATATTTGCAACCATCAACTATGTAATTAAAGCATGAAAGATTCAATAGACCCACACAATATAATCAAGTAAAAGAACAAGATAAGAATTCAATACCCAAATATAGTATTATCTCTAATACAATAACCCAATCTCAATTCAACAATTACATCTACAATTTATCAATTTAAAACAAGAGTTTGAAGAAAGAAACTAAGAACTTTAAAATAAAAGCATTCCAATATTCAGTCCAATGGTGTAGGGTGATGAACTTGCTCTCCAAGGTTTCCAAAAGTGAGAAATGACAAAATTGAGATTGACTGGAACCCGTCAGCCGCACTTGCAGAACTTTCACTGCAGGTGCGTGGCTGTTGTGGCGTGAGATCTTGTGCAGGTGCGGAACTTGGCTGACATCAGCATTAATCGCAGGTGCAAAGTTTTACTGCTGGTGTGGAGATGCGGTGGCGGCTTTCTTAGCGCAGATGAGCCCTCACTCAAATAGTTCACATGCCACTAGTGCAACCCCTTTCTACGCAGCTGTGGGACCACTGCTGCACCCCAATGCATGCAAAGGTGGTGGACCTGGCAGCTTACAATGGTGATATTCTCCTTTTTTCTCCACTTTAGTCCCAATTGTTCCACATTCTCCGCATAAATAAGAATCACCTTAAATATAACCAAAACACGCTATAAGTAGTCTCATATCACCATTAGAAGATGCAAAATTGTAGGAAAAGGGACCTAAATAAGTGGTTTATTCACCACTTCTCAACACCCCCAACATAAGTTATTGCTTGTCCTCAAGAAAATTACAACAAAACTCAAAAGAGACACTAACTAATTCAAGCACAAGCGCCATCCACTCATGTCCATAACACACTTTTCATTTAGTCACAAGGAATATGATTTTTATTGGTACTAATAATTAGTCGATCACACGCGAATATTTATCAAAATGATCTCCCCAATTAACACATATTTTCAAAAGTTGCAATAGATTTTTAAGGATGACCAAGTGACAACAACCAATCCTCAAGAAGTGACTCAAAACCACTAGTTAATCAAACATGCTCATTTGACTTATTTTCAGAATTTATCAAAATCACCAACTATCCTAATTCACATGCCCTCACAAGAAAGAAAATCCCAAAATCACTTTATTCACACGATAACACAAGGGACAAATGCATAAACACTCACACTCACAAATACATTCATGTGCCAACAAGCATCAAATCATAAGCTTGCCCTTATTTTCATTCGCCACTAACTCAAAAGCACTCGGTCAGAGATCTCAAAGGCTCCTGTTAAGCTTGTAATGTAGGCTTAGGGAAGGGTAGGATAAACATTTCGAATCAAAGTGACTACATACATCTTGAACACTACACACATTTTTCTATACAAGACCAAATCCATTTTTCTTTCCATTTCCATACAACACAAAACACTATTTCAAATATTCTACTAGATACCCCACGTTTAACATTCTATTCACCTTGGAAGATCTCTTTCCTTTTCTTTTTTTCCCCACTTTTTTCTATCATTTTTGCTTTTTTTACCCCAAGTTCTTCCTTTCTTTTGAAAATTCTTTTAGGATTTGACCAACAAGCCATGATAAACTTACGCAGCACTCCTCCAAGTTGTCTCTTCATCACCCCAACTTAGGCTTTTAGCCTAAATTTTACACTTGTAGAGTTCAAGGAGGCACGAGTTCAAATGAAGGATTTATTTTCAAAACATTTCAAGGCTTGTAATGAGGTTGCCAAAGAAAAGGTTTCAAGCACAGATAGGGTAAACTAGTGATTCACTTAGTGCAATGGTAGGTTTTTAAGGTTAAGTAGGCTTCAAAAATCACAAAGAAGGGCTAAAATCACGTCTCCAACCAAATGTAATCAAGATTAGCATTGAAAGACTAACTGGGAAAGTTCTAGTTGATACAGGCAAGCACAAGAATTATTCAAACAAAACCTCACCACACATGGCATGCGAACTATTCAAGATGGGTCAGTTTCACTTTCTAAACAAGAACAAATAGAGCCACATTCTACATTTCCAATTATCACCACTAATGAGTCAAGAGTCACAAAAAGATTAAAGGAAGTTTCACTAACACCATTCTTTGCTATGCAACTTTTCACAAAATATTTCAAAGGGAGATGCTCAATTCAACTCAATTCACGTGTGAGACTAAGTCTATTAGTACCAAATAAATCACTATCCAAATTATCTCAAAAAAGAATAATTTATCCTTAAGAACGATGTCACCCAATCTATCATTGGGAAAAATCATCAATCTAAATTTATGTGGGTACTCAGAATTCACCAACACATATATCCCAAAACACAAGCAAGCCTGCATTTGCACTTGCATTTCACAGGTGCCAACTTGCAGCACGCAAGTGCAAATGCAGGTGTTGGCCAGTGAAGGTTACCCCTTCTGCCCATCACATGTAGGAGAACTTGCATATTGCAAGTAAGCACTCGAATTTTACATGTGCAAAATAGTGCTACTCACTCAGGCAAGTTCAACCTTTTGCCTAACGGGTACTAAGACTTCCCCTCGCTCTAAACATCCAACCAAGAAACTATAAAAGAACATAAAGAATCTAGAAACAAAGAAATAACAAAAGTGACTAATCCAACAAGATTTTAAATAAAATAAACCCGGCGAGGGTACAATATCCAAAATAAGCCCGACAAGGGCACAATATCCATATCCAAAGAAAACAAGCCCGACAAGGGCATAATATCCAAAACAAGCCAGACAAAGGCACAAAACAATACAAACATATAGAATAAACATAAAACATCACCCAAATACCACCATCGCCAACTAAAATCTAAAGCAGTGTCCTCAATGCATAATATAAAAATGAATTTGAGGAAATAGTGTGCCGGGCTCCTTGGAGTCTGCATCATACTTGCAACTCTGGGATGGGCTGAACATATCTAAAAAGAGGATTGTGCCTCATCATCATGACCATCACTCTCATCGTCAGATAGGAAGGAGTACTTCTCATTGTCATCCTCATTGGCAACTGGAATCTTCTTTCTTGGCTGCCCCCACTAGAAAATGGCTTAAATACCCCTCCACATCTTAACCATGAACTTTCCTCTCTGTTTGTTATTTCCCTTCTCAACTTTGAAGTCTTTATTAAGAGTGGCATGGGCCTTGGTGGACTCAACATAAGCTTTCTCAAGCAGTGCCACATATGCGGTAACTATGGCAATAGACTCAGCCTGCTGCTTCTGGGTATCCAAGTAAGTATGCATCTCATGTCCGGTGAGGGTGTTGGATGAAGGTTTTGGATATAAAGAACTATTGGAAATCTGTGCCACTATGTCTTGAATAGAGTCCAACTGAGAAGCAATCGAACCAAAAGGTCCCTCAGCCTGTATGTCCTAAGAGGAGGTATCCTGTCCCCCAATAATTTCAATCTTTCTCTTCTTGCTTTTCAGTGCACCCCCTTCTCTTTTCACTTTTAATGGATGGAATGGTCTATCAGGTTCTATCCAATGATCCCTCAGATGCTCGGCAACTTTAGGCCGCCGACATAACTTAGTAATCAAGGAGGGAAATATCAAGGTTGACTGTCCTAAAGAAAATACTCCTTCAGCTCTTGGACTATGTGGTGACCAACATTCACGGGAATGTCATCAAGAATACAAGTTATCATCTTGGATCAAAGAGGAGGAACACCAGACTTATGCTGTCTGGGCGACACATGGCTACAAATAATCTCTAATCATATTTTAGCCTCAGCTATGAAGTCACTCAACGATATCCCATTTAGTATTCTTGACCAAATCACTATCGCTCTTAGAGGGAATAACTTAGACACCATCCAAGCGCCTGAACATGAATCCTTCTCATGCATCAGCTCAAGTGGATGATTAGGCAGCCCATAGAATGCATTGATCTACTCTGGACCAAATCGCACAACCTTAACCCTTGTGGTGAGTTCAGGGTTGTTGAAGTCCGTATGCCTGATATTTTTATAGAACTCCCTTACCCATTCCTCATTTTCCTCACAAGGAGTAGGTATGAAACATGTACACTCCATGGTCACTAGACGACTATAGAAATCCAGAAGATGCACTGCCAAGTTCTTCTCAACTATACCTCTTTCTGGCTCTATCTTTTTGTCAAGAATATTATTATAGTATCCGCACTGAAAATCAAAGGACATAAATCTCAGAGTGTCATATTACATGTCCAATGCTTTCTCTTCAATTTCAATACCCAATGGTTCATCATCAATAAGGGTATGTTCCATTTTATGATGCTCGAAGTACCTAAAAATTAGAAACAATTAGAAGGAATGTGTGAACCTGTTAAGCACTTTAAAACATATCATTTAAGCCAAATAAACAAGTTAAAAAGTCTCGGAAAGTGGCTTAGGAAATGCTACTATTTTAGCATTATTGCATAGTATCTGCACTTGCAGAACTGTTCATCACAGGTATGGGCTTGCCACAATGGCAAAAATCTTCACGCCTGCAGCCTTGGTCTATTCTAAGACTTTCACAACTGTGAACAGGTGAGCGTAGGTGTGACATCTCCCCTGTATTAATATGCCCACACTTGCAGCATCATCGACTAAAGTGAACATAGACTCAGAATAAGCTATTTCAACTAGGAAACAAGGATTTTAAAGAAGAATAAGTACTCAGACTTCCCAATTCCAACACATAGCAATCACACATGCATTAACAAACCTTGATTTCCAATTATCAGACCAAATTGCTACAAAATTTCATAACAATCTTGCTTACTTAACTTGTATCATTCCACCATGTTTTAACCATGTTCAAGATCTATAAAGCACAACAAGAGTGTACCTTTCAAAGGCAGGCCAAAATTCTTACAGAGAGAGAAAACATACCTTGAAGATTTACAGTGAGAAGAGGGTGAAATTCCTTTTTGATTCTTCCAGAACACACAACCTATTTACTTGAAATTCCTTTTCCTAGTGGGGCATTCTTTGATTTGCTTTGTGATGTGCAGTGTGTGAGAGTGAGAGATGATATTGTGAATTATTGAGAGTCAAGAGTTGAGAAGTTGGGGAGATTGAGAGAAATAGGGAGTTGAAAAGTTTGAAAGTGTTTTACCTTCTTCACTGTAAAACTAACTCGATAGGCGCCTCTGTGCTTATATTGGCACAGGTGCAGCCATGCACCTACACTTGCATTCACCACCCCTGCAACTTTTTTTGGACTCAGCTGCCTACGCAGAAATGACATATCGTCTCTCTTGCACTTCTGCACCTACAAACCAGGTGGTGCATCTGCACTTCTGCTCTCATTGGATCTTCAACAGGTGCGGCTCCCCTGTAGGTTTTTAGTATATTTTCAGTAGTTACTGGTTTGAGGTGCAATTGCACCTGCATTTGGTAGGTTCAACTGCTGCCGCAAGTATTTTAGCATGTCATTCACGTACCGTTTTTTTCCTCTATTCAAATTTCATGAAGCTGCAACTTCTCAACCTGCCCATATCAGCTCAAAAAGACTTGAAACTCTATGGATTAGTCAAAAATAACATACTAAGCTATTCTATTCAAAAATAAAAATTGTAAAACCTCAAGATTTTGAAACAATGGGTTGCCTCTTATCAAGCGCTTGATTTAACATTGCGGCACAATGCAAGTTACTTCACTATTTAGATCTCCTTTTGGAGGATTTGAACCTTTGACCCAATTTTGAATCAAGATACCGGTGATACTCACGGGGTGAAAGTAAGAACATAGAAGGCTATTTCCTTGGTGTCATATTTTGTACTTTTTTGCCTTCAAGTGAGGGATGTCATTTTATCTTCTATGAACGACAAACTTCAAAACAAACACACCATGAACCTTCATCTTTCCAAAATTCCCCATAGGCTCGGTTACTTTGATTTTTGTTCATTCAACCATATCAAATATTGAAAAATAGTTGGATTGAGATTGAAGTGTCTCCACTCTCAAATTTTCCCCATTCATGACATCCTCGTCGGATGGCTCACCTCACACGCCATAAGTAGTCTCATATAACTATTAGAAGATGCAAAAGCATAGGATAAGGGACTTAAATAAGTGATAAATTCACCACTTATCAATACCTCATCCTTGTTAATGATGCTCAGTTCAGAGTTAGTATTCATAGCCAAGAGTTAGGCCTTTATTTGCAGGTCAAGTATCAAACTAGCATGACCATGGTAAATGTAGCACTTTGTGCCTCTGAGTTAGGTTTGAATGTGGTAAAAGCAAGCAGTTAGGCTCAAACCATAGTAGTTGTATGTGCTAATGTGAGAATCATGAGATATATATGATGATATGTAGGGTTTAGAGTATGTTGTTAGGGTGAGGTTTGGCAAGATAGAATGCTGTAAATTGTGTTGATTAAGGCGAGAATAGTCTTGCTCTTACTCCCTACCCAGTGTGCTGATATCTTATATCCTAGTCTAAACCATTCGTATTCTATTGACCCATGTAATATGACTAGTATACTCATACTATGTTGATGTTTCCCCTTTCAGAGAGCTAATGTTACTCATAAAATAAACCATGTATGTGCTAGAGTTGCACTTATAATTCATGCTTAGCCACCTCATGATTTATATGAGACTCTACATATCAGATCAATTCAGACCTACCAGTATCTATTTCCTAATGCCAGATGGTTTTACATTCAATGTAGTCTATGACAGTAAGTTCATCTTAGAAGAGAATAATTGAGTTGCCTTCCTTTTTTCAATCCATTCTAGCTTGACCTTTATTCGAGGATGAATGATCTTATGGGGGAGATATTATAACAACTCATGTTTTCAAGATAACATTTTAAACCATTCTAAGTTTATAGTTAGACCCAAACCCGATGAATTTTCTATGTATCTAGGTGTTATGATCCATTCTTAAATTTGGGAAATGTATTAGATATGGATTAAGGTCATAAGGAACCTCTAGCACAAAGTTAAGTTGGAAGCCTTTCTACCGATTTAGTTTTCGTATAAGTTCATACAAGGGTCAATGTCAAAGGATCATTTCTCCTAGAATATATGCACTTAAATGGTCCATGAATCACTAAATTATAGATTATTGAGTCTTCTTTCCAATACTACTGACCGCTTGTTAATCCGAGTCCGGAGTAAAAAGTTATGTTCATTTCATCAAAGAGTGTCTGTCTGCGAAAAAGCAACGACTTGGTCCATGATTAGTGGGATGGGTGATAAATCGAGCCATGGTCCCATGGATGGCCCATGGTCCATGAACCCCCACTTGTGAGATTGACCTTAAAAGCCATTTTATCCATCCTAACCCTATAAATTGGACCACAGCTCACGGGCCACCTGACTGTTTGTGAGGTGAGCCATCCGACGAGTTTTTTTGCACTTTTTCAACAATTAACTTAGGGAGAGTTTGGTCCTTTCCTTACCTCTGGACCTTCCCCCTATTTTGTTTTAGCCTCTTTTAGGCCAGATTAAAGGGGAAACCAGTCTACTAATCCCTTATTCTCACAAATTAGAAACTCCTGTATCAGAAAAGAAAGAACAAAGAACGCTCTCAAACTTTAGGCCTAGAGTTCTTCTCCAAGCAGTCAATCTTCAGTTCGAGCCCTAGAAACTCCTTAGAAATCAAGAATCTGGCTACTCAGTAAGGATTTCTTTCACCCTTATTCCCAAAGCTTCAACTTTTCTGTACAAATTCCATGATTCTATGATTTAGGGGTTTTACCCAACTATGACTATTCTTTAAATTTCAGTTTCCATATGTTGTTTTATAATCATGGTTCATATTACAATTGATTATGCATGATTTCAAAAGGGTTTTCAATTTAGTATTTTATTATGAAAGAAGTATTCATGATTTGATAGATTTCAGCCTAATATCAGTATGTTTTAGCAGCTATGATTGCATGATCTTAGAATTTAGGAAAATATAGCATGTGTAGTTCAGTATTCTCTGAATCTAAGAAAAAACAATTTTTTTACTAGTTTGTGCTTATTTTAAACAAACAGTTTATCTAGATACAGACAAATAGTAAATACAGTTTTGGGAATAGTACTTAGCACTGAGTAGACATGGGTTCCATATAACCTAAGTCCCAGAACTATGTGCCACCATAGGATAGAGGGGTCCTCACTAGAGAGTGTCACCCTTAGCCATTTGGGCTCAGTTTAGTGGATCCACCCTATTTAGGTTTTATACTAATGCAGGGTATAGGGCAGATCTGTCAACTAGAGCCTAGAAGTTGGAATCCATTTTTCTCACATGGTTTATGCCGGTTATAAGAAACTCCCCTCAGTATTGATTTTTAACATGGTTATATACATATGATTCATATTTTTTAGCTCAGTTAAACTATTTTATGACTCACATATATGATTCACATTTTCAATTTATGAACTACCCAATTAGTAGTTTTACTTATATTTAAATATCAAGATTTTTCACAGTTTAAAGCTTAGATGTTTTATACCCTTTTCAGTGAAAGAGCTCGTGTTTTACAGTATTGACTTATGCATTATCAGATTCTTATACTTAATCTAGTTTTCTACTATGCCTTCATATTACATGTTTTTCTCATGATTTATAGTTGGTGTATTATCTTCACATGCTCAGTACATTCCATAATACTGACCGCGTACCTGATAACGCTCAAACTACACCTCAATTTAAGAAGCGTAAGCGATCGTTGTCAAATATATAACCCAACAAGGTTGGGGTCGAATCCCACAGAGAATATGGTGATGATTAAGACTTTAGTGAAGTAGATGACTAGTCGTCAATCGTTTCCAGTAAATAAAAGGGGGGTTTTGTAATCAACTTGTAAACAAAACAATAATAAACGTAGGAGTTTAAATCAGTATGAGAGAATGCGAACTAGGGACGTGGTCACCATGGCGTTGTAACAATGTCGATTCTAGGCTTAACTGGGTTCTTTCTATATGCGTGTCACGATGTGATTGCGTCAATTGTATCGTCTAAACGTCTCTCGACCAAATAAACAAATTTCCTTTTATCTTCTCTCGATCTCAAAAAGATGTGCTTTTTAGCTCTCAATCCTAACATCAAGTAGATTAATCCAGTTACGGCATTAATCTTTAAGACGAGAGTTGGTAGTCTCGAATCCTTGTTGTTAATCAAGTTTCCCGGTTTTAATCTCTTTCGCAAGCAAATTAAACCTAGGCATGTTCTAATGTTTGCAACCCACTAGAAAACGTGACATAATGTATGATTAACAACGTGACAATACATAAATCGAACCCAACGCTACCCGGAATCTATATTGCTACGTTTGCCATGGCTCCCACAACCCTAGTTGCGGGAGTTTTAGTTACTCATGCTCGAAGAAGAAAAGAAGTAATCCATTATAAAGGAAAGAAGATTCTTACAATATGATGAAAATACTCTTCAATAATCCAAGAACAAGAACAACCAAGAACAACCAAGAACTCAAGAACACGAATTCAAGAATCCGAAAACGTGTTGTGGCTCTCAAAAAACGACTAAAAACTATTCTAAAACTATTGGGTGTATTCTCATTACATAAACCTATCATAGGGTATTTATAGGAGTCAAAGAAACCAAATCCAAAACGGGCTAGGAATCCCCAAAACGCGGGTCGCCGACGTAAGCCACTGCCTTAGCGTGACGGTCAGGCTGACGGACCGTCACTGCCTTGACGGACCGTCGCCTGGACCGTCAGCCTTAGGCAGTGGCACTGTCCCTTTGCTGCCTTGGAGTGACGGTCCCAGTGACGGACCGTCACATGTGTGACGGGCCGTCACTCAGGCCGTCACACTTAGGCAGATTGCTCTTTTTCGCGTATTTCCGTCCGTTTCCGTGTTTGTTTCCATTTCCTACAAATACAACATAAAAACATCAAAAACAACAATGGTTGCTTGAAAACGTACGATTGTTCTTAGTAAAAAGGAGTCGAAAGTGACGTAAATTAGCGTCACATCAACACCCTCAACTTAAAACGTTCGCTTGTCCTCAAGCAACATAACATAAAATAATAATACGACTCTACTAAGAACACAAACTCATGTCTATAGCAACTCATGGTCATTCAAACTTATTCAATTAAATCAAGCTCCCTTGTAGCACACAAATGTATGAAACACTAACTTGCAAGGATCCAAACATGTCATTCCGATATGATAGAATATTATGCATACACATACGCAGCTATCCTAACAATCAATAGACAATATAGACATCTTGGTGCCCTCACCACAAAGAAATCCCACACACAAGATTTGGGACTAGGTAAGCGCTCACACTCACAAACGATTTCAAACAATGCACATGCGATACCATAGGCTTGCCCTTACTATTCTATTTCGGTTCTTCAGAAAGCTACTTAGGATCACTACAGGACTTGTATTTGCTTGTAATGAGGCTTCGGGTGCAGGTAGGATACATTTAGGGGTTAGTGACTAAGCCCTCCTTGGAACCATTTACATCTTATCACCACACAACTTCACTTTATCCATCCTTATTCACCTTTTTATTTCCTTGATTCTAGATACAGGTGCGGCCTCTTTATTGACAATTCTTTTTGTTTCTTTTTCGATCTTTTTCATCTTTCTTTATTTTTCTTTTCTTTTCTTAGGCGCACACCCGGATTTTCATTCTATTCAACAACAATCATCTCCATCCTCTTTTTCTTCTCCTTTACCACTGTAGTAGCCACCCTCAACTTAGGCTGATTGCCTACGTCAAGGTGCACAATGTCCATTGGTAGGACCAGGGCCAAAACAGGGTTTACCTCTATAGTAGCCACCCTCAACTTAGGTTGTTTTGCTTACGTTGAGGTGCACGATGTCCAAGGAAGGACCAGGGCCAAGATAGGGATTCAAAGTTAAACAGGAATGGTGACAGGTTATTGAAAGAACAAGGTCAATTTCGGCTCAAACAGGGATCAAAGGGATTATTTACATTTGGACGGTCTTATAGGTTAAGTGGACTGCACACAAAAAGGGCCTGTGATCCTTTCCTAAGCAACCAAACTTCAAACTTAACAAAATAGACCGGGCAAGTTCTAGATGCATACACAGAGTAAGAATTTATAACAATTAATCTCACACACTCTTAGCACCAAGAAACTATATCGCTACCAACTATCAAACAACCTCTCGGTTTAAGCATACTCATTCTAATCATATTCACACAATGACATTCAAGGATCCAGACAGTCAATTGTTTCAACATAAGCTTAAAACCAGAAAATTTTTAAAGGGGCCTCGTTTTTAAACAAGAAAAATGCATGCTTGCTATAGACACTAAAGAAAATTTAAAAAAAATTAAACTAACAACCTAAACATGCCGGTTCTACTAGATAGCACACCGGAGGGAAAAGAAATCGGCAACAAAAACCCTCGGTGGTGACTCACAGGTTTCCCAACACCCTCAACTTAGACTCATGCATTGTCCCCAATGCATATATGCGAAAGCTAAAAACTGTGAGAATAAAGGAATACCTGTGAAGTCGATATGACTCAGATTCTGGAATGATGTTGGAGACCGCCAGGGTCTCCAAAACAAGAGAACTCGATGGAGTGTTTGCACGCGCTGCTGATTCGATGTTGCTGTCCAACTTCTTCTTTTGTTGGCTCCGCAGCTAGTCGTGACCGCTTCTTCGCTCTTTCTTTGCAGATTCTCTTGCGGTGTTTTCGCTTTCTAGATTTAATTTCACCGCCTTCCTCTACATGTTTATGCTCTCGCACCATACTTCTTACCACAGCTAGAGTCTCGACCAAACTCTTCTCCTCAAGGTGCGCATCCGCAGGGGCTTCCTCAATAGCATTGATGACCGCGACCACTCTCATGTCACTTGGTCGCTTCATCAGCTTAGACACATCGAACTTGACCATTTCATTGTTCAATCGGAAGGTCAGTTTGTTTTTCTCCATGTCAACTAAAACTCTCGCCGTAGCTAACAATGGTTGTCCCAAGATTATGGGAACTTCGAAGTCCACTTCGCAATCCAAAATTACAAAGTCAGCTGGGAAGATAAGCTTACCGATCTTCACTAGCACATCAGACAATACTCCAACAGGTCGTTTTATCGAACGGTCAGCCATCATCACTCTCATGGACGTTGGTTTAGGAGGTCCCAAACCCAATTTGTCATATACTGCTAGCGGCATCAAATTGATACTAGCCCCAAGATCACACATAGCTCTTCCGAAGTTGAGCTTCCCGATAGTACATGGCACAGTGAACGCACCTGGATCTCCTTTCTTTTCCACTAACGACCTTGAAGAGAATAGCGCTGCAGTGATGGAGGTTGTCTTCCGGCTCAAAACTTACCGTCCTCTTCTTTGTGATCAAGTCCTTCATGAACTTGGCATAACCGGGCATTTGTTCCAGCGCTTCCACCAATGGTATGTTTATTGAAATTTGTTTCAACATGGTGATGAAGTTCAGGAACTTACCGTCGTTAGCTCTCTTCTTCAAACGCTGTGGGAACGGAGGTGGGTGTCGAAACATCATAGTTGGAAGCTTTTCAGCTTCCTTGCGTTTCTCTGCGGGCTTTGGCGTTTCCTCCTCTACCGCATCTTCACCATCCGCACTATCACCTTGAGCATGAATTACCGGATGTGATTCCGGTAATAATTTTCCGCTTCTTGTGGTGATCGCCATACAGCTTGCATTATTCTGCGGATTAGTGGTGTCGCTCGGCAAAGTACCTTGTTTCCTTGGGTTTAGAGATGCCGAGATGTGACCCACTTGCTGCTCTAGTTGTTTGATAGCGGTTGAGTGTGACTCCACTACCAGACTCAATGTTGATAGCTCATTCCGCATTGCCTTTACCCCAGAGTCAGTCGACTCTACCTTAAGCAGCATCTTTGCCATCATGTTCTCAAGTTTGGAAGTCTCAGCCTCGCTGCCAGTTTTGTCCCGATTGCCAGGTGGTATATACAACCCACCTCTATCGGTGTTGTTCCTCCAGCTTCCTTGGTCGCGATTTTTGTAGCCACCATTCTCATAGTGGTTTGGATAGTTCCGACCTTGGTTTCCTTGGCCATTGGCCTGGAAACCCCCCACGTAATTCGCGTCCTCAGTCTCTATACCTTGGGAACCCACAGCTTGCACCTTCTCTATACTTCCTGACGTCAAGTGCCTTGTCAGGAGATCTAACTGCGTTTTCAGGTGCGCCATGTCTTGGTCGCGTTCCTCCGCTCTTCTCCGCTGCTCGGCTGACATACCAACTGTATAGGTGCTAGCTGCAACCTCTGAATCTCGTGTGTGCCAGGCCCTGTTGGTCTTGGTGAGCCTGTCCAAAATAGTTGTGGCGTCGGCAAAAGTGCGACCCATAAACGCTCCACCTGCTGCGTTGTCCAACGTCGGCTTGGTAGCCGAATTTAGTGCCCTGTAGAATGTCTGCATCAAGAATTCATTGTTCAGCTGATGGTTGGGGCACTGTGTCAGTTTCTTCTTGAATCGCAACCAAGTCTCGTGCAGTGCTTCGTGCGGTTGCTGCCTAAAGTTGCTGATTTCGTCCCTCAACTGTATCATCCGAGAGGGAGGAAAGAACCTTTCTAGGAAAGCTCCTCTCAACTCGCCCCACGTTGCGATAGAGTCGGGGGTCAATTCCGTCAACCACAACGCTGCCTCATCAGACAGAGACAACGGAAACAATCTGAGCCTGATCGCTGTCTGACTCACTCCTGGCAATTCGAACGATTTGCAGATCCCCACGAAATTCATTAAGTGCTGGTTTGGATCATCACCAGCGGCACCTCGGAATACTCCTCTCAAATTCAGCAACTGAATCATCGTGCTAGTGATATTGAACTTTGCTCCAGGCGGTAGCGGTGGAACAATAATGGCGCCCGTCGCGCCAGCTCCATCTAAATCAAGCTCATCATCATTCCGTGCACCATCGTCCTGCAGACCACCAGCATTAAGGTTTTGTTGGGCCTGCAGTTCAGCAGCGAGCCTTGCTGCCTCTAGTTGTGCGGCCATACTCTGCCTCAATGTTCTCGCAAGTTCGGGGTCGTAAGGTAAAATTTGTTCCCCCGAACCTCGGGTACTTGGCATGCACAACCTGTACCCTGTCCAAAAACAAAAACAACAAACAAAAATAAAAGCAGGAAATTATGACTAAAAGTCAACTAAACACACCAGACTTAATCAAAAACTATATTCCCCGGCAACGGCGCCATTTTTGATAACGCTCAAACTACACCTCAATTTAAGAAGCGTAAGCGATCGTTGTCAAATATATAACCCAACAAGGTTGGGGTCGAATCCCACAGAGAATATGGTGATGATTAAGACTTTAGTGAAGTAGATGACTAGTCGTCAATCGTTTCCAGTAAATAAAAGGGGGGTTTTGTAATCAAATTGTAAACAAAACAATAATAAACGGAGGAGTTTAAATCAGTATGAGAGAATGCGAACTAGGGACGTGGTCACCATGGCGTTGTAACAATGTCGATTCTAGGCTTAACTGGGTTCTTTCTATATGCGTGTCACGATGTGATTGCGTCAATTGTATCGTCTAAACGTCTCTCGACCAAATAAACAAATTTCCTTTTATCTTCTCTCGATCTCAAAAAGATGTGCTTTTTAGCTCTCAATCCTAACATCAAGTAGATTAATCCAGTTACGGCATTAATCTTTAAGACGAGAGTTGGTAGTCTCGAATCCTTGTTGTTAATCAAGTTTCCCGGTTTTAATCTCTTTCTCAAGCAAATTAAACCTAGGCATGTTCTAATGTTTGCAACCCACTAGAAAACGTGACATAATGTATGATTAACAACGTGACAATACATAAATCGAACCCAACGCTACCCGGAATCTATATTGCTACGTTTGCCATGGCTCCCACAACCCTAGTTGCGGGAGTTTTAGTTACTCATGCTCGAAGAAGAAAAGAAGTAATTCATTATAAAGGAAAGAAGATTCTTACAATATGATGAAAATACTCTTCAATAATCCAAGAACAAGAACAACCAAGAACTCAAGAACACGAATTCACGAATCCGAAAACGTGTTGTTGCTCTCAAAAAACGACTAAAAACTATTCTAAAACTATTGGGTGTACTCTAATTACATAAACCTATCATAGGGTATTTAGAGGAGTCAAAGAAACCAAATCCAAAATGGGCTAGGAATCCCCAAAACGCGGGTCGCCGACGTAAGCCACTGCCTTAGCGTGACGGTCAGGCTGACGGACCGTCACTGCCTTGACGGACCGTCGCCTGGACCGTCAGCCTTAGGCAGTGGCACTGTCCCTTTGCTGCCTTGGAGTGACGGTCCCAGTGACGGATCGTCACCTGTGTGACGGGCCGTCACTCAGGCCATCACACTTAGGCAGATTGCTCTTTTTCGCGTATTTCCGTCCGTTTCCGTGTTTGTTTCCATTTCCTACAAATACAACATAAAAACATCAAAAACAACAATGGTTGCTTGAAAACGTACGATTGTTCTTAGTAAAAAGGAGTCGAAAGTGACGTAAATTAGCGTCACATCAGTTCGCCTTCTTGAATCTCAAGATGAAGGGATTATTGTTCAAAATGCAGCAGAATCCTCATTAGTAGTCAAAGTAAAAGAGAAGCAATATAAGGATCTTATTCTATTACAGCTTAAGGAGAATGTACAAAAAGGGGTGACAAAGGCATTTGAGCTTACGCAAAACAAAGTACTCCAGTGCCAAAACAGATTGTGTGTGCCTAATATAGATGGACTAAGGGAGAGAATTATGACAGAAGCACATCATTCAAGATATTCTATCCATCCGGGCTCAACTAAAATGTATCATGACTTGAAAGGAGTGTATTGGTGGAGTGACATGAAAAAGAACATTGCAGAATTTGTTTCTCAATGTCCAAATTGTCAACAAGTTAAAGTAGAGCACCAAAAGCCTGGAGGTTATATGCAACATATAGACCTTCCAATTTGGAAGTGGGACATGATCAACATGGATTTTGTCACTGGTCTGCCTCGCTCATTTCGGAAGTTTGACTCCATATGGGTGATAGTTGATAGACTCACCAAATCAGCCCACTTCTTGCCGGTTAAGGCTACTTATACAGTTGAAGAGTATGCAAGGTTGTATATTAAAGAGATAGTTCGGCTACATGGAATCCCAATCTCTATTATATCTGATAGGGGAGCTCAATTCACTGCGAATTTTTGGAAATCATTCCAGAAGAGTTTGGGAACACAAGTGAATTTAAGTACGGCCTTTCACCCTCAAACGGATGGTCAGGCAGAACGTACAATCCAAACACTTGAGGATATGTTACGAGCTTGTGTATTGGACTTTAAAGGTAGCTGGGATGACCATTTACCACTTATTGAGTTTTCTTACAACAATAGCTACCATTCAAGTATTAAAATGGCACCTTATGAAGCTTTATATGGGAGGAAGTGTAGATCACCAATCGGATGGTTTGAAGTGGGTGAAACTACCTTATTTGGGCCAGATCTTGTTCATCAAGCTATGGAAAAAGTTAAGGTGATACAACAGCGGCTGGCAATGGCTCAAAGTCGATACAAATCATATGCAGATATTAGAAGAAGAGGGCTGGAGTTTGCTATAGGAGATTGGGTATTTTTGAAGGTGTCACCAATAAAAGGGGTGATGAGATTTGGTAAAAAGGAAAAGTTAAGTCCACGCTATATAGGGCCATATAATATTATTCGAAGAGTTGGCCAAGTCGCATATGAGTTAGAGCTACCCCGAGAGCTTTCAACTGTCCATCCGGTATTTCATGTCTCAATGCTTCGAAAGTGTATAGGTGACCCATCTCGTATTACTCCTATTGAAGATGTACAAGTTATGGGAGATCTCACTTATGAAGAAGTACCCATTGCTATTCTGGATCGCCAAGTTAAGAGGCTAAGAAATAAGGAAGTAGCTTCCGTAAAAGTACTGTGGAGAAACCAACAAGTAGAAGAAGTTACATGGGAAGCGGAAGAAGCGATGAAATCCAAGTATCCTCATCTATTTCAGTCCGATGAGAAAGGTGGAAGTGTCGAGTTGAGGCATTAACGAGTAAGTATAAGTCTATATATATTATCTGTCTAATAGTGGTACTTAACTTAGGCTTGAGCTTGTTTGGGCTGGTTAACTTTAATATCATTCGAGGACGAATGTTCCTAAGAAGGGGAGGATGTAACATCCCGTATTCTGCATATACTAGTCCTATTCATATATCACTTGATATAGCCTTGTTGTATAGGTGAGGGACCGAGTTTCTTATATGAGCAGTGATAGTTTAATGTGTATTGGGAGGTGTTGTAATGCCCTATTCAGTTCAGCACGTAAACGGCCAAGTTAACCTCGACAAAAGTATTTAAACTCGAGATGGTAAGGTTGTATTTGAGTAAATATTTAGGGTGAAGTTTTAAGTTAAAGCAAAAGGGATTAGAAATTAGAAAATAGAATAAAATAAGTGAGCTGCTTGCTTGGCTTAACTAAGCTAGTAGGTGACAAGTAGGTGCATCACCTACTTTGACTTATTGACCAGCCTAAAGAACTAGGTAGGTGCATCACCTACTAAGACTATTTTGACTAGCTTAGAGGGCCAAGTACACCCATCACCCACTTGAATAAATTCTGGCCCAAAGAAGTGAAAGAAAGGGAAAGAATTGGCAGCCAAGGCCCAATAAGGTTAAGTCCAACAAAGCCCATGTAAAATGGCCAAGTAGGTGTATCACCTTCTTGACATTTTGTGGCTCAAAATGAGCAAGGAAAGTCGGCCAAAGCAGCCCCCCTTTAAAGGGGTTAAGACCAGCTCATTTCACTCATTTTAACTTGAAAAAAAATAGATTTTAGAAGTTCTTTCTTTCTCTCTCTCTTAGCTTCACATAGCAGCCATAAAATACCATTAGGGTTCTTAAGTATTCTCCCTCTTTTCAAGCTAAGTTGAAGGGGAGTTCAAGCTCTTGAAGAAGTACAAGTTGGGAGGACAAATTTTCAGAATTTAAGGTAAAGTTACTTCCCATTTTTACCCCTTTTTATATGCAAGTTTGATGAAGAATTTTGTATGTGTTTGTGTCAAGAACCATGGGGTAGTGATTGGAATCCTTGAGTTAAAAATACTTTCTTATTATGTTGAAGGATGTTTGGGATTGTTTTAGGAGCGGTATTATGTGTATATATTTGGGACAGCTTGGTGGAACTTGTAAAAGGGTGTGTGAAGTTGTATTGAAGTATGGAAGGAGGGTGTGGTAATACACCACTTAATTGGGTGTTATGTTAACTTGCTGCCTGCACACCTTTGTATGTTGTTTGGTATATGTTGTGAAGTCGGAAGAGCTTCAAGGGACCTTATGAGAAGGTCGTACAGTATGTAGATATGTTTAGAGGAGAAGAGGTGAAAGGAACACTCTTGGTTTGATCAATTACGAGCTTACTGCCTAGTTACTGATTTAGTGGGATCAAGTAGCCCAAATTGGTTAACTAGCTACTAATACTAGTTTTGCCACGTATTTCATTGTAGATAAATAATCTGAAAGGGGGAAGCTTAATTCATTGTAATATCCGAGTTACACAACAAGGTATGTAAGGTTTCTCAGTTTCATATTCCTTGGCATGAACTCTTATATTTGTGTTGTTACCAACGAAGTGGGTTTCCTAGTAAAGGTACTTTCAACAGCAAGCTTTGTGAGTTATTCTCTAAGCCAAATGAGGTTCAGTGTATCATATAAGCTCCTAAATAGTACGTTGATGTTACGTTTGCTCCTTATATCATTGTTACTGCCTTAAGTGCATGTTCACATGTCTTCTACTACTGGTCCATAGTTTTGAGCTCAATAAAGGTTACAACCACCAATGTAACAATCTCAAAGATTAAAGAAACTAAATGAAGTAATCTGTATATGTGTGGGTGGCAGCCCAGGGGTGAAAGCCTAGCATGGGTCGATCCCTATTTGTGTACTTATGGGTGGCAGCCTAGGGGCGAAAGCCTAGCATGGGTCGATCCCAATTTGTATATTTATGAGGGCAGCATCCCAGGGGTTAAATTGCCTAGCATGGGACTCCTCTTCTACCACTGATCAGTTGGTCACGTGTATTACATGCCTTACAATGATCATAAAGCAAAGAAGAGTAACCAAAGAACGTAATATACATGATTTCACAAGTGTAAGCAAATGTGATCTTCTGTTCTTATTTACATGTTTATGCACTGATACCTGATTCTATTTGAGCTCTTGTTTACATATGGGTTACTTTATGCCTTACATATTCAGTACATTCTCTCGTACTGACGTCCCTCATGGGGACGCTGCATTTCATGCCGCAGGCACATGTACTCTGGCTAGTAGACCTCCCCAGTAGGAGCACAGGACACTCGGCTGCTGTTGGTGAGCTCCAGGTTGATTCGGGGCTTTACCGAGTCTTTGGTATATATTTTGGGTATTGTATAGTTAAGGGTAAGGCGGGGCCCTGTCCCGACCTAAACTAAGTTTGTCTATCTTGTAGAGGCTTTGTAGACCAATGGTAAAGTAAAACTTAGTTATGTCTTTGCTCTTAACAGTTGAGGCCTCAATGGCCAGATCGTGTACATAAGTTTTGGGCCTATCTATGTTGGTCTTGTTATTCAGGCAACTTATCTATAGTCAAAGCTTCTTAATTGTCATAGTTATATGCATGATGAATCACAGGTTATAAGTTGGTTCTCTCGGGCCTTTAGGGCATCGAGTGCCTGTCCGTCTAAATGGATTTTGAGGCGTGACACTATCAAGCATCTAGAGGCCCAAATAAACCACCTCTCCTCTTAAATGAACCCTCATTTGAAAGGAACCCTTCCAAATGACACACTTGCAAACCCGTAGAATGATGGCTATGTAATGGCAATAGTCACTCGGAGAGGAAGGATGCTTAGCGTTGTAAGGAATTCGAAAATTAAAGTTGTTATAGAGCATGAGGATAAGATAGAAAAGGATGTTATGATTGAGAACAAAGTTGATGAGAGTCCAAATATTAGGGTGAAGCCTAGTGCACCCAATGTGATTAAAAATGATGAAGACCCACATGAAGAGAAGGATGAGACTGAGTCTCCTTCTCAAGTTGCTATTGATATTGAGGAGGATGATCCAAGTATGCCAAAGTTTTTGCCAAAAGGGCCCCATCCATATCCTCAAAGGTTAGCCAAGAAAAAGGAAGATGCTCAATTCAAAAAGTTCGTCAACGTGTTCAGCAAGTTAGCCATCAATATTCCTTTGGTTGACGCTCTTATGCAAATGTCGGGGTATGCCAAGTTTATGAAGGAACTTTTAAAAAAGAAGTGACTGATTAAAGTAGGGATGGTGGAAGACAGTTGTAGTGCAGTGATGACAAGCAACATTTCCCCCATCGAAGTGTTTTTGTTTAGAAAGGACTTATGTGATCTCGGGGCAAGTATCAACTTGATGCCCCTTGTGATTTTTAGAAAATTAGGCTTAGGTACTCCTAAGCCTACACCAATGAGATTACTAATAGCTGATCATTCAATCAAATGCCTGGTGGGGATTTTGTTTGATGTGTTAGTAAAGGTAGACAAGTTTATCCTACCTGCCGACTTTGTGGTCTTGGATTGTGACGTTGATCTTGAGGTGCCCATTATTTTGGAATGACCACTATTGATAACTAGGAGAGCTCTTATTGATGTAGATCTAGGAGAGCTCAAGTTCCATGTGAGGAACGAGAAAGTTACATTCAATGTATGCCAACCTACTAGACCATCGGACAAATTTAGAGTTATTTCAGTGATCAATACCGAGGGCAAGTTAGTTGAAGCCCATGGTGAGTTTGAAATGAATGAGGTACTTGAATCTATGGTGTTGCCAAATTGGAAACAAGAGAATGCAATGAAGATGTTAAAATAGCACTTCCGTTTCTTGGGATGGGGCCAAGCCAATCGAATTGGCATGCGCCCGGGAAATGATTGAGGGTTAAGGTACTCTCGTCGAGCTTCAACGTAAAATCAAGCACTTCTTGGGAGGCAACCCAAGTGTTTTTATTTTTATTCTTTTACCTTTGTTGTTTTTGGTATGTTTTAGGAATGCACAGAGATGGAAAAATGACTAAGTGGAAGAAAAAAATGGAGAGCACGTGCAATGGGCCATGCGGTTCGCACATCCCATTGTGCGACTGCGTGTGGCACCATACACACGAACCAATGAACTAGGAATAAAAAGAATATTGGAGGTGATGTGTGATAGGAGGTGCAAGCCGCACCTCCCATTCTACGCATCACACCTTCGTCGCATGCTAAACCAGAATGGTGGGCAAAATTTTGGTCTTACACTATCTAATGCGAAGTGATGTGCTAGATGCACATTGGCATATGCGAATTGCATGTCGTGACACACTCACCTAAGTTTTAAATTTTTTTGTTGACCTACCCATTGACCGACCCAACTCGAAAACTGACATGTGACCCTTCTTCTTCTTTTTTGCCTATAAACTGTCACCCTCCATCTCTTTTCCCTATAACTCACACCAAAACCTCCATAACTCTCTCCCAAAATCCTCCAAAACTCCAAATTTCCCCAAAAATATTCTTCCCTCTCACCCAAACTCCTTCACCACCACTTTACCACCATCCGCCGCTCTATTTTCTGGTCAAGAAGTTGGATCACCATTGTTGGGCACTAGAAGCTTGAATTTTTTGCTCTTTACTCCCTTATCTTCACTTGTGGTAAGTTCTCCAATGTTAAATTTATGTTTTTAAGTAGATTGGGAACACTTATTGTGAAGCATGCTAGTTTAATCTTCCATGTTAATTTTGGGTGAGATCTGAAATTTTGGGACCCCAATTTTGGGGAATATTGATGATTTTGCTTGAGAAAGACTTGGTAGATCTTGATTTTGTGTTAATGCATGTAACTTGTGTTGATTTTTAGCCCTAAATTTTGTGGTTTTGGGTGAAGTCTGAATAACCCACTTGATTTGATGCATGGTTTGGCCCTATGATAGATTGGGTGACATCATTCTTAAGTGCAAATCATCGTCTTCGCAAGGTTTTTGGTGAATCATGTTGTTTGGGCTGAAATTGTTGTTACCACTGTGCCCGTGTGTTAATTTCAATTTAATATAACTGTCTGGTGAGCTCTTTGGTTGAGGGAAGTGAATTATTGTGCAATTGAATATGCCTATGTGTTTTTCACAAAGGCTTGATGTTCTCGATGATAGATGGGGTAACGTCCTTCTTAAGGAAATTTGTTAAGCTAATCTTTGAGTCTTGATTGTGTTGGAAGTTTTTGAGGGAAGTCTGAGTACTCGGATAACTTGGTTGTGGTCAATTCATGCTTAGGCCCTATTAGCATTAGTGTTTTTAGTCGTGTTGCTCGTGCATTCCATAGGTATTGCTCTGTGAGTCACATACATACGTGCACATTGCATTTAAAGTGCCAGTTCACTGAATTGAAGGGAAAAAGCTGGTGCGACGCGCACAATGACTGAGGCAAAATGCACAAGCCTTCACACCTGAAGGCAGATTTCACTCAAGATTCTACCGACATGTGCGAAGCCACATACGACACACACAATCCCATGTGCGGTCCACATCTGACTCATACATGCTAGCAGTCACCTGGTATATGTTTCCTCTCCTTTGCATTCCATTTCTTTTTAGTTCGTTAACTTCTTGTAGCATTTTCTTCTTTCAATATTTCAAAAATACAAAAAGATCTTGCTATTTCTTTTGAGTACTCACAATCTCCTTGTATAGAAAATATCTTCTAGCATGGGAAATTCAGGGCGTAACACAATAAGGCCTCCAGCACCTCCCACCTCTACTTCCAAATCCAAGGGGAAGAAGAAAGCCCCTGTTGCTGCACCAGCACCTCCTTCTGTGCTAGTTTCGGAGGAAGACAGGATTTGCTTTGGGGTAGAGGGCATGAAAGCCATCTACGATAGAGACAAGAAAAGGACCTTTACCCCATAGTGTAGTTTCAACCTAGCAGTGGTTGAGGATGATTTGCCTAACATTCACCAACAGTTTGCTATCCCCCAATGGTTCCAATTCTTAGAGGTGCCCGAAGGTTATCACGCCGAGGTGGTCCGTGAGTTCTTTGCATCTTACCAGGCCAAGCAGGACTCTATGGGTTACATGGGAAATGTGGAGGACTACCCTTGCTTGGACTCAGTAATGGTCAGGGGTAAGGAAATTCACATCACACATGCTTCTATCAACTCCTTCTACTAGGGTAACCCAATTGATCCTGCAATAGAATTTTAGGCTAAGGTGCTCCTTGAGAAAAAACCACTTGGCTGGGCTACCACTATTATTGCTCATGGGACTCTCCTCTGGGTAACTATAGGGGGCATTACTCTATGCCAGACTCTGTTTATTAAGGCACGCCTGTGGTATTATTTCATCTGCTCCCACTTCTTACCTTCTAAGAATGATCAGAAGGTTACACAGGAGGGCTCCATTCTAGTAGCCTCCATCATGTCAGGGGCAGATTTTAACTTTGGGGAGATCACAGCGGTGGTGATCAAAAGAAAAGCGCATCGGGGTGGTGATTCATTCCCCTTCCTTGTGCTCAGTAGCAAGCTCTGTGCTAAGGCTGGAATCTCGTGCTTCCACTTTGATAATCCTATTCATGCCACTGGTGTGCTTGACCTTGGGAAAAAGATAGATATAGATGCCTCTAGGATGAAAAGGCACAGAATGCAGCCCTTTGCTGATGTCCAGGTAGAGAACACCACTGTTGATCCCACTACTTTTTCTTCTTCTGGATTAGACTCGAATGCACCCTCTCGTAGAGTCAAGAAATCCTTAAGTAGCTGCTTCTCTTGGACCTTCACCATCATTATCAACCTCGACTGGCTTTCAAAAGCTGGTTGGCATGACCTACTCTCATGATAGGCAGTTGACCGCCCTGGCTGACAAGCTACCTGGTATGATTCAGAAGGCGATAAAGAAGGTTATGAAGGGAGTAGTGAGCAGTGTGACCAACCTATGTAAGAGGGTGGATGTTATTGAGGTTACTGTGGTAGAGATCCGAAAGGATATTAACAAAGCCAAAGGAAAGACACTTATGGGCGATGTTGATGTGAGTGCTTTCGAGACCGCCATGGCTATACCCCATCCCACTTCTGGGTCCATTCATACATTGCTTATTTCCTTGGATTACAATGATGAGGAGCTTGAAGATGCTCAGGACCCAGCATTTTAGCAGGTGTTCTATGAGTCATGTCACACCGTACTTTTTCAAGGGCAGAGCAGGCACCAGTTCAGAGGAGGCAGAGCAGGAGAAGGATGAGGAGGAGTAGCCCGTACAGGGAGTTTTGCACCTTTTCCTTACTTGTTTGAGCTTCAGCATTGAGGGCAATTCTTTATTCTTATGGGGGAGGTGGTGTATTATTGATTGTTGATGTTGGTTTACCGTGTTGGGCTTTTAGATATTGTTTTTATTGCCCTTGTCGGGCCTTGACATTTTTCTTTCCTGCTAGACAATTTGTCCCTTGTCAAGCATCGTTTGGATGATTGTGATATTTCCCTTGCAGGGCCTTTTATTTTCTTAAGTGCTTAAATTGTACCCTTGCTTGTCTTATTTTATGTGTTGTTGAGTTATGATATAGCCGGGTTGGTCCTATACGATCTATTATTTCATTACCTGCGCCTTGCAAATGCGCTTAGTGCCTATACCAAGGCGTCAAGCAAATTGCAAAATAAAAGTCGGGGAAAGTTATTGTAAATTCCGTTAAGAAATTTTCTAAAAATTTGGGTCAAATGTCTCAAAGATTTTATCATAATGTATAAAGAGTTAGAAGGCTCCCAACCTACCAAATTGAAGGTATACGCGTCTAGTTTCGAATTCACTAAACCGTTCATCCATACGACTTCATAATAGAGAGATATTCATGTTTTCATAAGACTACATAAGCAGGCACGTCAAGGTGAGCCCCTAGCCCCAACTCGGTTTAGCTTTATATAAGCTGATTTTCCTTCGCTTTAAATCATAAAAGTCCCCCAAAAATCACTTAAAATCAGAGGGAAAACTTCTAAATACTCCATGGATCTTGATGCTTTCAATTCGGAAGTTTAACGGAAGTTGCTCTACATTACAAGCTCGTCATTTTGGTGTAGTTTGTCCAATCGATTTCATGGTGTATCACCATGGGTGTTGTGGCTGCAACATAGCAGGTGTTTACTGAGTGTTTGGCAGTAGATATGGAGATATATTGTCAAGGTAAGGATCCCGTACACTTATCTATCTATTAAATTAAGATTCTAAGCTTCTAGTTACAAAAAGTTGTAGTTGCCGATGAGTTGTAGTAGTTTGTTGTTGATTTTGGTTTCGGTTGTTGTTACTTTAAAGAGGCAGATTGTTTAGCTTGGTATTTCAAAGGTTTTTGTGAAGGAAATCATCCCCCTACAATCCTCCTTCATAATTATATTTCTAGTATCATTTTACAGCTTTCCGAGCTATAAAGTGGTGTTTTGGATATCGTAGCTTTGGACAGCCCCTTTATCTTATTACATTTGGTTATTATTGTTGTGTACTGATGGTGTTAAGGTGCTGGAGGGATTGGGGAGTTTGTGTGATTCTTATTCAAGTCACATACAATAGTTATTAAATTGGACAACGTAAAGTATGCCTTGAAATAGTGCCTCGGGAGCTTGTCGCTCCTTCAAGATGTGGTTAGCATGTTTTTGTTGGATTTAGCTGCTGTTTATTATTGTTAGTAGCCTCATTTTATGGTTTGTACTTGGCTGGTCATGAGTGTCACATTGATGCCTTATAGATTGGTTATGGCTTGTCTTTCAGCCTTGTTGATTCACACATTTGTTGCATTACATTTGGTTGGCCAAGATTCATAGCAACACCTTTGGCACTTCAGTTGAAAGGTTTGTTAAAGCTTTCTTTTCACTTTCTGGCACGACCTTTAAGGCCAAAGATTTTATAGCCTTTATAACATTGTTATTCGACATGTGGCCTTATAGTATTGAGCTTTTCTCCACAACATGATTTAGCGACTATCAACAGCACTTTATTCCTTACCTAGCAGCCTAGAAAATCATGTTATGATTATATTGAGGTCACCTGTGATTACTTGATATTATTGTGTTGTTTTTATCATCTTGTTGTCACTTATAAGCTTGTTTTACCCTCAGCAGACACTGACATTATAGGGCTTTGGAGCCTATATTTTGGTTACTATTACTGTGCTTTCGGGTCGGGCAGACTGTACCAATAGGATGGGTAGGATGTACCGATGGGGTAGCAGTTATATTATATTACCATTCCTTTGGGCAAGGTAGACCATACCTATGGGAAAGACAGGTTGTACCTTCGGTGCAGCAGTTACATTATATTACCGCTCCTTTGGGCTGAAAAGACCATGCCTACGGGCCGCGTAAACCGTACCTACAGGACGGATAGGCTGTACCTATGGGGCAGCACATATATGGTACCACAGAGCCTCAAAGTTGAAGTAATTCAAGACACATGCACAGTCAGACAGTTCAGATCATATTATCAATAGGGTCCAGGTAAGGGGTCAGATGGGTACTTAGCGATTGTTTGCGCCTATTAGGACTTATGGCAATTGTATGCTATTTGTACCTACTGGGCTTATGGGGGACAGTTATGGTTATTGTTTGCTATGTGCTTTAGATGGTATCTTATTACAAGATGGTAAGTCATTGTATTTCTATGTTACTCCTGACCTTTTGTTCAGTCCCTAAACTTTAGTTTTAGTTTTCTGTTTGCCTTACATGCTCGGTACATTATTTCATACTGATGCCCCATTGCCTAGGGGCGCTAAATTCATGCCTGCAGGTTCTGAGCAATGACTAGACAGACCTGTCGGGTAGCATAGCCAAGCTTTCGGTGAGTTAGTTGACTCCTTCCCTCCTAGGGGTCACCAGAGTATTAGAGGTTTGCCCTTTTTGTTGTTTTTAGTTTTTGGGTAGGTTGGGGCCCTGTCCCACCAAGCATTGTATTCATAGAGGCTTGCAGACTAGTTAGTTGGGTTGCATAGCTACGATGGTGGCCATTTTGGCCTTGTATGTTCACTAGCTATAACTTGTTAGCCAATTGGGCCTTGTTATTGTTTTTGTTGGTAGTTTAGCGGCTCATTGGACTAGCTTACATTGTATATACATGTTTGAAGTTTTTATATAGAGATCATGGTGGCCTTGACAGCCTGCATAGCATTTATGCTTTCCTCGTTATCATGGCGGTCTTGACGGCCCTAACAGGATTTATGTGCTACCTGCTTATTGCTTTATATGAATTGTTGGGAGTAGTTTTTTTCTTTCTAGAGCTGTTAACATGGGCCTTGCTGGCCGAGGGATGATTTTTAAGTCGAGATATACTTGTTTATTTTCTTGATTGTGTGTGGCTACTATGTGCATTTTGGCATTAGGTGCAATTTGTGCCCCCCGAGTTGAGGGCGTGACACACTGCCCGTAACTAATGATTCAAAGGTGTAAGAATCAAAGTACTAAGTTAAGGAAATGATTTGCTTACCTTTACGAAGATTCCTGGTAGAAAATCAATAGGATTCGCCATTTTTTGCCTCTGCACTTCCCCAAAATGTTCTTGAAAAATTCTGAATGTTTTGGGGGAATTTTCTGCATTTACAATGACATATCCCGCTATAGAGGCCTAACCACCTACTATAGCGGGGTCGACCGCCTTGATTTCCGCTATAGCAGTCATCATCATAGTAGCGTATCACCTGCTATAGCGGTTGATGTGGGACAAAACCTTAGGAATCCTCCCATTTTTGCCCATTTTACATCACACCTTCAAACCTTGATGTTCCAGACTAACCTTTTTATGTCAAGCTTGATATCGGGAGTTCTACTCACCCAAATTTGCTTTCTAAAAGTCCTATGAAATCTTTAACGTCTTGGCTAATAGAAAAACTAGATCAACCTTAGACATTCCACCCAATCCTTTCTTGGATTACCCTAGACCTTACCTCACTCAGAATTCATCCGAGACTGGCCTTGCCCAAAATTTTCAACTCCCAAACCCAGAAGTTTTATAATCCATTTCTTTGTATGAATACCTCACCTTCAAAGATGGGAAAGGTCATTACAATAGATACCAATTTACCCATTGTTCATCCTTGAATGATCAAACATAAAAAAGATGAGCTAAGTAGAGAAAAGGATAGTACCTAAATCCTCAAACAAGTGAGGGTACTTGTCCTGCATGTCCTTCTCAGTTTTCCAAGTGGGTTTCTCAATCGGACAATGCTTCAATTGGACCTTCACCGACCTTGTTTCCTTTGTCCTCAATTTTTGGACATCCCAGATAAGAATAGCAACTAGCTCTTCTTCGTACTGAAGGTCCTTATCTAGCAAGACCGAATCCCATTTGATGATGTACTTCCCATCCCTATAGTATCTTTTCAACATGGATACCTGGATAGACTCTAGACAAACTGGGCGGCAATGCTAACTTGTATGTAGGCTACCATCCCTACACTTTTGAGAACCTCGAATGGACCGATATACTGAGGGCTTATCTTACCCCTCTTGCCAAACCTCATTACCCCTTTCATTGGTGACATCTTCAATAGAACTTATTCATCAACCTAAAATACCATGTCCCTTACCTTGAAATCTGCATACTCTTTTTGCCTGCTCTGGGCGGCATAACTTGGTTTGGATACCTCTCACCTTTTCCTAAGCTTCCTTCACCAAGTCAATTCCTAAAGGTTTCACATTACCTACCTCGAACCACCCTATGGGTGATCTACATCCCCTCCCATAAAGTGCTTCAAATGGTGCCATTCATACATTGCTTGTTGCCTTGGATTACAATGATGAGAAGCTTTAAGATGCTCAGGACCCAGCATTTTAGCAGGTGTTCTATGAGTCATGGCACACAACACTTTTTCAAAGGCAGAGCAGGCACCAGTTCAGAGGCGGCAGAGCAGGAGGAGTATCCCATACAAGGAGTTTTGCACCTTTTCCTTACTTGTTTGAGCTTCAGAATTTAGGGAAATTCTTTATTCTTATGGGGGAGGTGGTGTATTATTGATTATTGATGTTGGTTTCCCATGTTGGGCTTTTAGATATTGTTTTTATTGCCCTTGTCGGGCCTTGACATTTTTCTTTCCTGCTAGACAATTTGTCCCTTGTCAAGCATCGTTTGGATGATTGTGATATTTCCTTTGCGGGGCCTTTTATTTTCTTAAGTGCTTAAATTGTGCCCTTTCTGGGATTATTTTATGTGTTATTGAGTTATGATATCGCCGGGTTGGTCCTATACGATCTATTATTTCACTACTTGCGCCTTGCAAATCCGCTTAGTGCCTATACCAAGGCGTGATTTCAAATGATTCACGAGCACTTTAATATTGGTCGCCTTGTTAATAGTAGCATAGTGCATAAACTGCAAGGGTTTTCTTCATACCATAGTTCTTTCCTGAGGAGCAAATTATTTTCTTTTATTTATGTTTGATTATTTTTTTTTTTTAGTGCTGAACCAGGTTGGTGTTTTCCTATGATAGATTTAGAGGTGACTTTCTTATGGAAAAATGCCAAGTTTTACTTTAAATTAAGTTTGTGTTGTGCTTGTCTCGAAATAGACCCACCAAAAAAAAATTCTTAGCAAGAAGTTTTTGGCAAATTGAAGGAAAGAGTGAAATCGATTTTGAGTAAAGCATTATCTTGTCATTACTTGCACATTCCCCATTTGGCTTGATCGATTCACAAATGAGTGTGTGAAAGAACTCAGAATAGCTTGTCAAAAGTCATTTGTCCAAATTGATTTTGAGACTAATCATGAAATTCTTGTGTTGTGATGCCTTGTGTGGTAAGGTGTACGTCATTCTTGTGTGTATGTGTTGTCTAGAACTTGCTCAGAATGTAATTCAAGGCGAAATCCTAGATGTTATTGATCTTGGAAGATGACCTTAGGCCCTTTTTGAATAGCCAGTTCACCCAAATTGAATTTCCTTTACATTGATCCTAGTAATCCCCTTTGAGATTGTGACCTTTCCTTGGCACCTTGTTAGATACCTTGACCCTTTTTAGAACCTTAATTTTTGCACTCATCCTCCGTAATAGCTCAAAAGTAAAATGTAGTCTAAAAGCCTAAGTTTGGGGGGAGTTAAAATGATAACATAGGCAAAAGCCTAAGTTTAGAGGTGTATGTACTAATGTGGAGAAGAAAAGGGATGCATTTCAATACAAGGTATCACCATATGCCTAAAATGAAAATTGCTTCCAAATGTCCAATGAAATGAGCAAATTGAAAAGAAAAAAAGTAATTGGTGCTACCAAGTCAAGGTGATAAAAGGACGTCGAATGATCAAGTTGAAGGGAAACTTTGGGTTGAGAGAGGAAGAAATATGGTGAAGTTATTGTTCGAAAATGTGAGCGGTGTTTGGAATGATCACAAGGAGCATTAGGGAGGTTTAGTCACTTGATACAAATGCAATCCTCACCTTAACCATAGCCAATTTCATAACTCACAAGTCCTTAGTGATTTCGAGCTTAGTAACTCTACATTAGTGGCGAATTACATAAAGGGCAAGCCTATGGTTCAATGCGTGTGCACTCGAACTTCTTTGAGGGAGTGAGAGTCTCATTGGTTCTCTTATAATCCCTCTTTAATATGAATTGCATGATTGTGAATGGGATTCTCTCTTGTGGTCAGTGGCATCGCACACTTGAAATGAATGATGAAGTCTCTATTTCAATTGAGAGGAATGAATGAGGCAAGTTGTGTGGAAAATCTTAAAGGTCAATGCTAATGACTTGAGAAGATTGAATATCTTGTTTTGAATGACAAATTCCCCTGCTATCGAATGAGAAATAAAGTCCTTTTTGACAAACGTTTTCAAATGAGCACTTGCCTTGAGAGTTTGGTGATACAAACTGAGATGAGCATTGTAGTTGAGTCTTTTTGTTTGAGTGTTTTATTGTTAATTTCCTAGTTACTACAGTTTAGATTAATCTTGTGTACACCGTTTTGTGTTTTAGAACCTAATTCATTCCTTACCTTGTGAGTATCTTGCTTGAGGACAAGCAATAGTTCAAGATTGGGGGTTTGATAAGTTGGTAATCTACGAATTTATTGAGCCTTTATTCATAAATTATTGTAATATTTTGATGAGAATTAGAGGTACTTATTAACTTTATTGATGAAAATACAGGTACTCTCGGTCAAAAGTTAAAAACAAGGGAATTGAACCCGGAGAGCTCAAAAAGAGTTGAAGTGTGAAGGTGATCAAAAAAAAGGAAGAAACTGTCGAAGGGTGTGAGCCGTATGCGAGCTTCACAATGCGGCATGCAAGCCGCACTCCCCTTCGCACCTCATCACAAAAGCAACAGACCTCACTTGTTGGAAATGGAGCAGTGTGTGAGGCACAAAAGTCAAGGTGCGATCACACATCGCGTCGTACCACCCCTGAGGGGTAATTTTGTCCAAATATATGTAATGTATTGGGAAGATTCTAAAACCCATTTTAGGGTGTGTACCTGATATAGAATTTTAGTTTTACTATCCCCAAGGAAGATATCGAGAGCACACTCTTCTCTCTTCATCTTCTCCAATTGAAATTACCATTTTGTAAGGATTCGAACTTTAATTTGGAGATTAGATTTTATCATGAATGGAATTATGGGTATCCATTTGGTATATCCTCTTATTTCCTTAATATGAGTAGCTAAATTCCTTGTCTAAGAGTATGTGCATAATGGGTATTTAAATTTTGGTGTGGCTATAGATTTATTGTGCTTATAATTGATGAATTAGTATGGATCTATTGAATTCTTCATATTTTAATCATAAAATTGATGGTTGCAAAAATTGATTGAGTTTACTTAATTGTGTTCTTGCTTGAAAAAGGAGTTCATAATTCGGATAGAAATTCAATAGTGGAAATTTGGGATTTCCACCTTAGATTGAGGCTAGAAAAATCTTAATCGAAGGAAATACTCATCTAAGAATCTAAGCTAGAAATAGTGTGATTCCCCCAAGCATTGAATTTGTTGGTTTAAATTAATAGCTATGGTACTTGATCAAAAGCTATAGTATATATATTTGAAGGGTCGAGAGACTACCAAGTATAGCTCAAACCAGTGCCACCGTACCTTTTATCGAGAGTTTGCATAATTAATCAAGTCCCTAACCCATTGTAGAATCCCATTGGAAGCATACCCCTAGTCTTCCTTCTCATTGATAAACAAATCGTGTTTACATTACTCTCTTGTTGAAATCATGATTTAGTTAAGTCCTATTCCTTTTTCCCCCAACCATTACTTTTGATTGTTTGAACCTTGACTCACCTTAATGATTACTATTTGATGATTTCTTAGTGAATCATCACTCCATTCCCCGTGGATACAATCCTGACATATGTTAGGTATATTTATTTATTTTGTACAACGATCGTTACCACCTCCTACGGGAGAGTGTTTTTGAACGTCATCAGGGGAACCCCGTGCAACCTCACTATCTCCTTGATGTAGATGTTAGCCAACTGTTGGGAGTTGTAATCCACCCTGACCGGAATGAAATGAGCTAACTTTGTCAGCCTTTCCACGATGACCCAAATGGAATCATACCTTCCCAAGGTCTTAGGAAGACCTACCACGAAGTCCATGGCTATTATTTCCCACTGCCACTCAGGAATGGGCATCCTTTGAAGTAATCCTATAGGCCTTTGATGCTCATACTTAACCTGGTGACAATTTTGACACTTCGACACATATTCAACTATGTCCCTCTTCATCCCTAGCCACCAATAAAGTCGCCTCAAGTCCCTGTATATTTTGGTTATGCCCGAATGAATCGAGTACCATGAACCATGAGATTCTGCCAACATATTCTATATTAAGTCATCAACCCTAGGGACACAAATCCTTCCTCTAAAGCATAACACCCCACACGCATCAAGTGTGGCATCTAGGGCCTCCCAAGACACCACTTTGTTCTGAACTTGTTCAATTGCACATATTAAAAATGTTTGGCTTTGATTTCTTCTAGAAATGAGGACTTAACCTCAATGTTATCCAGTACTCCACCCTTTTCTGAAATGCCCAACTGCATGAACTTGGATTCTAGAGTCCAAATCTCTCAAGCCAATGGTCGCTTGGACACCCCCAAACAAGACAAACTGCCCATGCTAACTGCTTTCTGGCTCAATACGTCTGTCATCACATTATCCTTACCCAGATAATACTGGATGTTTACATCATAATCTTTCAACAACTCCATCCACCTCCTCTGTCTCAGATTCAAATCCTTCTGTGTAAACACATATTGCAGGCTGCGATAGTTTGTGTACACTTCACACTTGACACTATAGAGGTAGTGTCTACATATCTTGAGTGCAAAAACCACCATTGCCAACTCCAAGTCATGGGTTGGGTAATGTTTCTCATGCGGCTTCAATTGCCTTAAAGCAGACGCTATAACACTCCTGTCCTGCATCAATACAGCACCCAAACCTGAGTATGAAGTGATAAGTCAATAATTTACCAATTTATTGAGCCTATATCCATGAATTATTGCTATGTTTTAAATCTATTTAGAGGTTCTTATGGCCTTTATTGATGTCTATGCAGGTACTTTGAATAGAATAGGAAAAACAAGGATATGGACCCAAAAAGAGCCAAAAAGGAGCTAAGTGTGAAGAGTTTGGAAAGGCTAGAGAATCTGCCAGGAGGTGCAGTGGCCGTGCGACACGCACAAGCCAAGGTACGGTTCGCACCTCCTTCGCATGAAGCTGCAAAGATGACTGAAGATTTTGCTAAGGAGTGCGGTCGCCATGCGATGCGCACATCCCGTGGTGCGAAATGCACCACCTTCGCACAAAGCTTACCGATGCGGCTGAAGTCACTAGCCAATCTGAAGCAGGTGTGCGATGCGCACACTGCGACGTGTGAACTGCACGTCGCATCGCACACCACCCGGAGGGCAATTTTATCCTAAATTCATGTGATGATTTTGGAGCATATAAAAGGCAACTTTAGGCTTATTTTGTATATACAATTTTTAGCAGAGAATTTTAGATAGAGAACTTGGAGATATTTTTGGCTTGTAAACATTTTTTTCCATCTCCATTGAGAGAGGGTTTTCAATCCAATTTTTTGGTTAACAAATTGTGTGCCTAATTTGACTCTAGAACTTGAGAATAGACTATAATGGATGGGAATTTGATTTACCTACCTGGTATATCTTCTCCCCCTTCTATGAGTGGCTAATTTCTCTTGTCTAGGGGTGTATTGATGATGGGTGCTTAGCTAATAGTTATGGGTGTTGCTAATTTGCTTTTATAATTGCTTATCTGATATGGGTCTAGTAATTTCACCATGTTTTAATCTAATAATTTATGGTTACAAACATGAATTTACCTTACTTGGCTATGTAATTGCTCGAGAGAGAATTTTGTAGTTGTGGATGTGAAATTGCTAGTGAGTACTTGGGAATCCACTTAGGTTTGAGGCTAGACATAGCTCCAATTGCGGAATCTCCCATTTAGGAGTACGAGCTAGAGATAGGACGACCTCCCCAAGCAAATGTTGGTTGGTTATTTAGCACACCGAATGATGTTCTAACCAAAATCATCGGATATATGGATGTTGATCGAGAGATAACATTCTACACCCATAACCAATGCTACACGTGTTAATAGGTGAGAATTTAAGTGAATTAGTGATTACCCTATCCTATAGCGAATGCCCCAGCGAAAATGTACCCCTAGTCATCTAGTTCTTATTGGTATACCCATCTCGATTTTATAGTTTTTATTTGAATTGAGTTAGTAGTGACAACTTTCCCAATTCCCCCATTTTATTGTTTTGGTTTTGTTGAACAATCACTCTCTCTTTGAAATCGCTTTGCACAATCTCTAATTAGTTAAATCAGGTTCCTTGGTACGACCCCGACATCCATTGGGCTTATAAATGTGTTTTGACTACCTGATTTTCGTGACCTCCTAGTTGGAGAGCCATGATTTGAGCATTCATCAAAGTTGGCATCGTTGTCGGGGTCTTGAGTATTAGCTAGTTTTTGATTGTTGATGTGAAGTCAACTTGAGAGTGTTTGTTTTCTTTTACTTTTTGTTGTTTTTGAGTGTTGATTGATCAGGCCAGCTATGGTAGTAGCCGAGGACAATGAGAGCATTGGCGACTTCGACAATGCCAACGCTGCTGAGCCAATGATGCAAGGTGGTGTAGGTGCAATTCGCCTACCCCCCATGGTGGGAAATGTTGTCTTTCATATGATAAGAACCATGCTCCATTTAATTCAAATGAAGGGGCTATTTAGTGGAGCTTCCCATGAGGACGCCAACCAGCATATTCAGAACTTTGTGGAAATTTGTGAACCATACATGATCCAAAATATCTCCCAAGAGTCCATCCGATTGCGCCTATTCCCTTTCTCTTTGGCAGGGGAAGCCACGACTTGGTTGGAAGAATTACCAGATGGATCTATCACATCTTGGGTTGAGTTGGCTGAAGCATTCACTTCAAGGTTATTTCCTCCATCTCGCATGATGAAACTCCGAGACGATATCACCAACTTTAAGCAACTTTCGGACGAGCTCTTACATGAGGCTTGGTTGCGCTTCAAGAAGAAGCTTATTTTATTCCCGGACCATGAGCTATCGGACAATGTTTCGCTTTAAAGCTTCTACCGATCATTGAATTCCATGAACAAAACAATGGCTAATAGCCCTGGAGGTGGAATTTTCATAGATATGACATTCCCTGTTGCCTCGACTTTCTTAGAATGGATGACAAAAACCCATCAAGCTTGGTATACGCGGGAGGCAGATGTACCCACCTCAAGAGTGACTCCCTCTACCTTGGCTGATGAAATTAGAAAGAGGGGCAGAATTCAAGATGAAACAATGGCCAAGATGATGGCCCAAATCGACCTCTTGGCAAAGCATGTGATTAGTACAAAGGGGGATAGTGTAGTAGACACCCCGTAAATAAGAGCCAGTGATGAGGAGCTTATGATGGTGGTTGATGGCAAGTTGTGTTTTGTGTCAGAGGGTTCTCTTCTCGGGTATTATCGCCCAAGAGAAGAGAACCAAGGTTGGAAATGAGATTATCGGGACAGGTACGGTGAGCGGTACAACCATCAAGGTGCTTATGCAACCCCAAACAAATTGAATTCCCTCCACCAACCAACCACAATCAATCCCGAGCATTCCAAGTTAGAGGAAATTTTGTCCTTGGTCTGAAAAGGTGAATATAACACACGCCGGGGTACATGAGCTCAAGAGCAAAGTCTCCACACTTCACAGAACTGTGAGCTCCTATTCAACCTCCATCAAGCAACTTGAAGCCGAAATGGATCATCTTTTTGTTCAAATGACCCTGAGGGTAAGGACTCCACTTCTTAGTGACACCACTACAAATCCTAAACACGATGGGCACATCATGGCCATTATTACTAGGAGTGGCCAAACAACAAGTGAGAAAAAGGAACCCGTTATGGAACTGGTCGCATAACCAAAAGAGCTAACAGGTGAAACAAGCAAGAAACTAAGAAATGAGATGTGGAGCATGAGAATGTAATTGACACCCCGGAGGTAAGGAAAGAGCCTGAAGCATCGAGTGCATCGAGAAATGTTGGGAGTGATCTTATAAGGAAGAGGTCAAGACCTCTCCCCAAGAATTCATTGATGACAAGGTGGACTCTCCTCTTGTACAAAACATTCCAACCACAACACCTACAGGACCCCTTTCGTATCCTCATCGGCTAAATAAGAAGAAGGAAGAGCAAAAATTTAGCAAGTTTGTTGACATGTTCAGCAAGCTGTCAATAAACATTCCTTTGGTCGAGGCTTTAATACAGATGCCAAGATACTCCAAGTTTATGAAAGACTTACTTAAAAAGAAAAAGGTGGTTGAAGTGGGCATGGTTGAGATCTCACGTAGTTGTAGCGCGGTGATTATTAGCAATGTGGCTACAAAGAGAGATGACCCGGGTGCATTCACTATACCATGTACGATTGGTTTGTTTGTGTTCCGAAGGTCCTTGTGTGAATTGGGGGCAAGCATCAACTTGATGCCCCTTGTGATTTTTCAGAAGTTAGGATTGGGCACTCCCAAGCCCACTTCTATGCTGCTACTGATGGTTGATAGGTCGATTAAGCACCTTGTGGGAATCTTGTTTGATGTTTTGGTAAAAGTGGACAAACTAATTCTTCTTGCAGATTTTGTCATCTTGGACTGTGAGGTAGATGTAGAGGTGCCCATTATTTTGGGACGACCATTGTTAGCCACCGGGCGGGTCCTTGTTGATTTCAAACTCGGAGAACTCAAATTCTGAGTGGGGGATGAGGTAGTGACCTTCAATGTTTGCCAATTAACTAAGCCTCCAGATTATTTGAGAGTCATATATGTGATAAAATTTGAGGAAAAAGGGGATGATACCCTTGGAGAGTGTGAAGTATGCAAGGCGCATGCATTTGATTCATTGCAATATGAACAGCTTGATGGCATCTCTGAGGTGTCAATGGAGCAATTTCCCTTGTTGGAATGGGACCATGTTAACCGGATTAGCATGCCTTCCGACAATAGTTAAGGATTGAGGTACCATCGTCGAGCCGCGACGTAAAGTCAAGCGCCTCTTGGGAGGCAACCCAAGTGTCTTTTCTTTCACTTTTCTCACTTTTTGTTGTTTTTGTGTTTTTAGGGGATTCATGAAGTGGAAAATAAAATTGGGCACTAAGTACAGTTGAACCCTGTTGTGCGGAGGACTATGTGGACCGCACGAGAAATTGTGTGTGTCGTATAGCCAATCGCACACAAAAATAGAAGGCCTAGAGAAAAATCAAAAAATAGAGGTGACATACGTTGGGCTGTACGGACCGCACAAGCCCAAGTGCGTGTTGCACCTCCATCGCACAAGGAAACAGATGCCTGGGCAAGTCCAGGAGAGAAAAAGGGGCATGTGTGATACGCCATGCGATCCACACCTGGCCTAGTGAGAATCGCATATCGTGGCACACAGGAGGTAAATTTAAATTTTTAATTGACATAACTCGTTGACCGATCTGACCTAGAGATGACCCGGCCGACTCTTCTTCTTCTTTTTCTTTTAAAATAGCCTCTCTCTCTTATTTTTCCATCATCTTTCTCCACAACTCTTAAAATCCTCCACCAAAATTCTCTCCAAACCCCTCAAACTCCCACAAATCTTTCTCCTCTTCTAACCCAATCTTCTCCACAACTTCTCCACATCACCGTTGTCATTCTCTGGTAGGTCTTGTGGGTCACCATTGTTGGAATTCAAAAGGCTTCGATTTCCATTCCTCCCTTTGTAATCTTCACTTGTGGTAAGTTCCTCGACGTTAAATAGTTATTTTTATGATTGTTGGGAACTCATAGTGTGAAGCATGCTTAGTATATTAGCCATGTTGATAATGGGTGAGATCCGAAAATTTTGGGTCCCCAATTTTGAGTTGTAATGAAGAAATCTTTTAATGTCAACTTGGTAGATTGTAAATCTTGACTATGCATTTTGATTGGTAGTAATATTTAGCCTTGGTATCTGTGATGGGGTGAAGTCTGAGTAACCCACTTGTGACTAGTGCTTGATTTGTCCCGATGATAGATTGGGCGACGTCGTTCTTAAGGACAAGTCATCGTTAGTCATGAGGTTTGGTTTGATAATTGAGGCTGAATGTTGTTGATCGTATGCCCATGATCCTTATTGAAAATCTAGTTGGGGTGTATGATCTTGTGCGGGGAGGAGGTTAATTGTTGATATACTTGTTGGTGCCCATTGTTGCAAGGAGGGCTTGATGTTCCCAATGATAGACAGGGTAATGTCCATCTTAAGGGAAGTCATTGAGTCATTTCTTGTTGATTATGTGTTAATGGAAATATGAGGAAGTCTGAATACCCGGAAGTTATGGTAAAAAATCCCCTTTGGCCCCTTTGTTATTATGAATTGGTTGCGTGTGGTGCTAAGTGCTGAAGCACATCTTGCTCTATGGACCATATGCGTAACTCACAAGAATACAAGGAACCAAAAATTCCAATTTTGCCATTGTGCATTTCGCATATGATGCATAGATCTTGATGTGCGGGTCACACAAGACGTCACATTAAGTTGAAAAGAAAGTGCAGAACACTGCCTTGAGAGGCGAAGCTCGCTGCGATGTGCACTTTAGCTGGTGTGGTTTGCACCTTATTCGCACCCCAAAGAAGAATCACTGGAAGAATTTTTCAGCTCTTGCGATGGTGCGATGCATACTTTTGCTGGTGCGATTCACAGGTAAATCGCACGAGCTGGCAACTCCCACCTTTGCTTTTCACTTCACTGATCCCTACATTTCTTTTAGTAGTATACACTTCTATTGTATGCTCCTAATACCCAGTCGCAGTACTATTTCTTCCAACAGGAACAATCAGAAGAGACGTGCCTAGAGCCCACTCTGACTATGGGAGTCTCCACATATGAGGTAGGACATTATGAGTCGAGGGTTCGGTTTAGGCTTACGGGGATGCAAGCCTATTATCTTGAGTTCCAGAAGTGCCCATTCTTGGAAGAAAAGGGATTCAATATAGATGATTTCCAAGAAGAGTTCCCGAACATGCCAAAGCGATTTTGCATAAGGGCTTGGGAGCATTTTGCCAAAACACCAGGCCTCTACTTTCCTGAGTTGGTACGGAAATTCTATGCCTCATACAGGGCCGGCCTTGACATGCTTAATTTTAAAGGTCCCCTAAGCAGGTCACCATGCCTCAACTCAGTTTTAGTACGGGGTAAAGAAGTAAATATCACCCCATAAGCCATTCATTCTATCATATGGGACGACGAACCAATCCCTAAATTAAGGTACATGGAACGTGTAGCGAAAAAGGATAAGGAATACAAATGGGTTGCTAGTGTGATTGCAGAAGGAGAATCCCTTTGGGCCACCTCAAGGGGAAAGATTATTCGCTCGGATCTCAGATTCGAAGCGCGCATATGGCTTGACTTTCTGAGCACCAGATTCATCCTGACTGGCCACAACACTAAAGTGTCCATTGAGATGGCCATTCTCCTTGCATACATCATGAGAGGCCTCAGTGTGAACGAGGGCGAGATCATAGCTGAATATATCAAGAGAAAAGCATGACATGATACCACATCCATGGCATTCCCCGTGCTCATCACCCTTCTATGCATTCAAGATGGATGCCCCTTGTTTTGAGGATTCGACAAGGCTAGGCAAGCTAAAGGTATGGTTTGCCTAGACACAAAGAGGGATAAAGATGCTCCGCACATCAAGATGAGGCAACTTGACCAGACTTTTGAGGCCACCAGACTCAGTACTCGAGGTGAAAACATAGTGCATGATCAAGAAAGAAATTCACCCGCATCTCAAGAAGCATCGAGCACCGTTCATGGAGTATCATGAACCAACCCTCCAGGTAATTTACTCAAGATTGTTCAACTTACCAACAAAAATGAGAAATCATTGCATAAACTGGCCAGAGAAATTCCAGCTTTGATTCAATCGGCTATCAAGTCAGCCCTCAAACCGGTTGTGTCAAGTGTGAGCAAGCTTCGTGCTAGAGTGGAAACTATGGAAACAGAGGTTGAGAGGTTCAAGCAAATGACCCCGCCTGTTGAAGCAAAATGGGATCTTAACCTACTGGCTCCAAGCTTGAACTCTCCTACAAGATGTACTAGCCCTCTTGAAAATTGGTGTACAAGTTGGTATCCTGATGAAGATGACGACTCTGAGATGCAAGAAAATGGGACACCGGTTGAGATCACCCCAGACAACACAGAGATAGTCATCCACCATCAACCAGCACCTCCAACACCATATGTGAGGAGATGGGGACTTCATCAAAAGTGGTTCTCGTATCATGAATTAATGACGTGTGAGGACAGGTGGTTTGTGGAGCCCTCGGGCCGCCTTGAGGTCCAATGGGATCCATCAATTCCTCTGCTGGAATGGTTTAAGCTAGATCCAGGATATGCTTGCATACCACCACCGGCACCACCAGCTCCACGGGCATCTTGACCACCTCATCAAGTCTATTCACGAAGGAGATGTCGTCATCATCATTAGCCTACTCAGGGAATTTTTGGCACTCATTCTTATTTGGTTCTCCTTTTGTGCATCATGGTCTATGCTTGTTTCAATTTTAGGGGGAGTATGTAACTATTAACATCATGATGGTTGTTGTGATTGACATTGCCCTCGTAGGGCCTTTAGCCTATGTTTTGTTTTACTTTTGACTTTGAGCTTAATTGTGCCCTCGCCGGGCTTGATGTTTTTATTGATGGTGTGCCGGGTTGGTCTTACATGCCCCATTATTCCACTACCCGTGCCTTGCAAATGTGCTAAAGGCCTACACCGAGGCTTGTTCTTGATTGATTCATGAGCGCGAAAAAATTGCGGATCTCCTTGTTGATAGTAGTGTAGAAATAAACTCTGAGGGTTTTCTTAATACTATGGTTCTTTCCCAAGAAGCAAAAGTTTTGATTATTTTCTTTTTCTTTTCTTTTGTTTTTGTGTGTCGAACTGGGTTGGTGTTTCCCTATGATAGATTGAGATGCGACTTTCTTAAGGGAAAATGCCAAGTTTAGTTTAGAATTGAGTCCGTAAGTGTTTGTCTCATAATGGGCCCACTGAAAAAATTTCTTGGTAAATTGTTTTGTTGAAAAGGAAAAGAAGAAGTGAAATGAATTTTTGAGGAAAAGAGTTCTCTTTTCATGACTTGCACACTCTCGCTTTGGCTCGATTGACTCACAAACGAGTGTATAATGAACTCGGAATAGCTTGTCAAAAGTCATTTGCTCCAATTGATTGTGGGACTAATGGATGAAGTCTTGTGGAATGATGCCTTGTGTAAGGCTTTACCTTGATTCTTGTACATAAGTGTCGTCTAAAACTTTCCCCGAATGTGATTCAAGGCAAAATTCTAGGTGTAACCAAGCTTGGGATATGACCTTAGGCCCTTTTTGATAGCCACTTCACTCAAATAACCTCCCAGTGACATCAAATCCCTTAGGCCCTTTGTGACCATTCTTTGACACCTTTGTACCACCTTGACCTTTTTGGAACCTCTATCTTGGCATCCATCCTCCCTAATTGCTTGAAAATGAAATGTAGGCTAAAAGCTTAAGTTTAGGGGAGAACAAAAGATAACATAGGCAAATGTCTAAGTTTGGGGGTGCATGTGATCAAATGAGGAGAAGAAAGAAATGCACTTCAAGTACAAGGTAACACCTTGATTCGAGAATAGAAAATTGTTCTAAAAGATCAATCCAAATGAGCAACTTGAAAAGCAAAAATAGGTGCTACCAAGTGAAGGTGATATAAGGTGTGAATGATCATGAGGTAAAAAAGGAGAAATCTTGGGTTGTGTGAGGGAGAAATAAGGTGAAGTTAAAAATTGAAAAATGTAAGCGGTGTTTGAAATGAAAACAAAGAGCATTAGGGAGGTGTAGTCACTTGAACCAAATGATATCCTCACCTTATCCCTAGCCAACATCATAACCCGCAAGTCCTTGGTGATTCCGAGCTTGGTTACCCTACATTAGTGGTGATCTACATGAAGGGCAAGCCTATGGTTCAACGTGTATGCACTTGAACTTCCTTGAGAGAGTGAGAGTCTTCTTGGTTCTCTTATAATCCCGTGGTTAAGAATTGAATAATTGTGAGTGGGATTCTCTCTTGTGGTGAGTGGCATCATGCACTCGAATTGAAGCATAGAGTCTCTATTTCAATTGAGGGGAATGAATGAGACAAGTTGTGTGGCAAATCTCGAGGTAAACCTTGACGGTCCATGCCAATGACTTGAGAAGCTAAAATGTCTTGTTTTGAATGGAAAATTCCCTTGAGTTTTAAAAGAGATATGATGTCCTTTTGAAAAAAAGTTTTGAAATGAGCAATTGCCTTGAGCATGTGGGGGTCCAAATTGAGATAATCATAGTAGTTGAGTCTTTTGTTTGAGTCTTTTGTTTGTTTATTTTTCTTAAATTTTTAGTATAGGGTAGTTTTTGTGCCTTAATTAAGCCTTAGCATAATTCATTCCTTGTCGTGTGAGTATCTTGCTTGAGAACAAGCAATAGTTCAAGTTTGGGGGTTTGATAAGTCGGTAATCTACAAACTTATTGAGCCTATATCCATGAATTATTGTTATGTTTTGAATCGATTTAGAGGTTCTTATGGACTTTATTGATGATTATGCAGGTACTTTGGATAGAAGAGGAAAAACAAGGATATGGACCCAAAAAGGAGCTAAGTGTGAAGAGTTTGGAAAAGCTGGAGAATCTGCCAGAAGGTGCGGTGGCCGTGCGACACACACAAGCCAAGGTGTGATTCGCATCTCCTCCGTATAAAGCTGCAAAGATGACTGAAGATTCTACTAAGGAGTGCGGTCGCCATGCTACGCGCACATCCCATGGTGCAAAATGCACCACCTTCGCATAAAGCTTACCTATGCGGCTGAAGTCACTGGCCAATCTGAAGCAGGTGTGCGACGTTGTCACGCCTCAAATTACATTTAGACGGACAGGCACTCGATGCCCTAAAGGCCCAAGAGAACCAGCTTATAACTTGTGATTCATCATGCATATAACTATGACAATTAAGAAGCTTTGACTATAGATAAGCTGCCTGAATAACAAGACCAACATAGATAGGCCCAAAACTTATGTACACGATCTGGCCATTGAGGCCACAACTGTTAAGAGCAAAGACATAACTAAGTTTTACTTTAACATTGGTCTACAAAGCCTCTACAAGATAGACAAACTTAGTTTAGGTCGGGACAGGGCCCCGCCTTACCCTTAACTATACAATACCCAAAATCTATACCAAAGACTCGGTAAAGCCCCAAATCAACCTGGAGCTCACCAACAGCAGCCGAGTGTCCTGTGCTCCTACTGGGGAGGTCTACTAGCCAGAGTACATGTGCCTGCGACATGAAATGCAGCGTCCCCATGAGGGACGTCAGTACGAGAGAATGTACTGAATATGTAAGGCATAAAGTAAACCATATGTAAACAAGAGCTCAAATAGAATAAGGTATCAGTGCATAAACATGTAAATAAGAACAGAAGATCACATTCGCTTACACTTGCGAAATCATGTATATTACGTTCTTTGGTTACTCTTCTTTGCTTTATGATCATTGTAAGGCATGTAATACACGTGACCAACTGATCAGTGGTAGAAGAGGAGTCCCATGCTAGGCAATTTAACCCCTGGGATGCTGCCCTCATAAATATACAAATTGGGATCGACCCATGCTAGGCTTTCGCCCCTAGGCTGCCACCCATAAGTACACAAATAGGGATCGACCCATGCTAGGCTTTCACCCCTGGGCTGCCACCCACACATATACAGATTACTTCATTTAGTTTCTTTAATCTTTGAGATTGTTACTTTGGTGGTTGTAACCTTTATTGAGCTCAAAACTATGGACCAGTAGTAGAAGACATGTGGACATGCACTTAAGGCAGTAACAATGATATAAGGAACAAACGTAACATCAACGTACTGTTTAGGAGCTTATATGATACAATGAACCTCATTTGGCTTAGAGAATAACTCACAAAGCTTGCTGTTGAAAGTACCTTTACTAGGAAACTCACTTCGTTGGTAACAACACAAATATAAGAGTTCATGCCAAGGAATATGAAACTGAGAAACCTTACATACCTTGTTGTGTAACTCGGATATTACAACGAATTAAGCTTCCCCCTTTCAGATTATTTATCTACAATGAAATACGTGGCAAAACTAGTATTAGTAGCTAGTTAACCAATTTGGGCTACTTGATCCCACTAAATCAGTAACTAGGCAGTAAGCTCGTAATTGATCAAACCAAGAGTGTTCCTTTCACCTCTTCTCTTCTAAACATATCTACATACTGTACGACCTTCTCATAAGGTCCCTTGAAACTCTTCCGACTTCACAACATATACCAAATAACATACAAAGGTGTGCAGGCAGCAAGTTAACATAACACCCAATTAAGTGGTGTATTACCACACCCTCCTTCCATACTTCAATACAATTTCACACACCCTTTTACAAGTTCAACCAAGTTGTCCCAAATATATACACATAAAACCGCTCCTAAAACAATCCCAAACATCCTTAAACATAATAAGAAAGTATTTTAACTCAAGGATTCCAATCACTACCCCATGGTTCTTGACACAAACACATACAGAATTCTCCATCAAACTTGCATATAAAAAGGGGTAAAAATGGGCAGTAACTTTACCTTAAATTCTGAAAATCTGTCCTTCTAACTTGTACTTCTTCAAGAGCTTGAACTCCCCTTCAACTTAGCTTGAAAAGAGGGAGAATACTTAAGAACCCTAATGGTATTTTATGGCTGCTATGTGAAGCTAAGAGAGAGAGAAAGAAAGAACTTCTAAAATCTGTTTTTTTTTTCAAGTTAAAATGAGTGAAATGAGCTGGTCTTAACCCCTTTAAAGGGGGGCTGCTTTGGCCGACTTTCCTTGCTCATTTTGAGCCACAAAATGTCAAGAAGGTGATACACCTACTTGGCCATTTTACATGGGCTTTGTTGGACTTAACCTTATTGGGCCTTGGCTGCCAATTCATTCCCTTTCTTTCACTTCTTTGGGCCAGAATTTATTCAAGTGGGTGATGGGTGTACTTGGCCCTCTAAGCTAGTCAAAATAGTCTTAGTAGGTGATGCACCTACCTAGTTCTTTAGGCTGGTCAATAAGTCAAAGTAGGTGATGCACCTACTTGTCACCTACTAGCTTAGTTAAGTCAAGCAAGCAGCTCTCTTATTTTATTCTATTTTCTAATTTCTAATCCCTTTTGCTTTAACTTAACACTTCACCCTAAATATTTACTCAAATACAACCTTACCATCTCGAGTTTAAATACTTTTGTCGAGGTTAACTTGGCCGTTTACATGCTGAACTGAATGGGGCATTACAGCACCTCCCAATACACATTAAACTATCACTGCTCATATAAAAAACTCGGTCCCTCACCTATATGACAAGGCTATATCAAGTGATATATGAATAGGACTAGTATATGCGAAATACGGGATGTTACATCCTCCCCTTCTTAGGAACATTCGTCCTCGAATGATATTAAAGTTAACCAGCCCAAACAAGCTCAAGCCTAAGTTAAGTACCTCTATTAGACAGATAATATATATAGACTTATACTTACTCGTTAATGCCTCAACTCGACACTTCCACCTTTCTCATTGGACTGAAATAGATGAGGATACTTGGATTTCATCGCTTCTTCCGCTTCCCATGTAACTTCTTCTACTTGTTGGTTTCTCCACAGTACTTTTACGGAAGCTACTTCCTTATTTCTTAGCCTCTTAACTTGGCGATCCAGAATAGCAATGGGTACTTCTTCATAAGTGAGATCTCCCATAACTTGTACATCTTCAATAGGAGTAATACGAGATGGGTCACCTATACACTTTCGAAGCATTGAGACATGAAATACCGGATGGACTGTTGAAAGCTCTTGGGGTAGCTCTAACTCATATGCGACTTGGCCAACTCTTCGAATAATATTATATGGCCCTATATAGCGTGGACTTAACTTTCCCTTTTTACCAAATCTCATCACCCCTTTCATTGGTGACACCTTCAAAAATACCCAATCTCCTATAGCAAACTCCAGCCCTCTTCTTCTAATATCTGCATATGATTTGTATCGACTTTGAGCCGTTGCCAGCCGCTGTTGTATCACCTTAACTTTTTCCATAGCTTGATGAACAAGATCTGGCCCAAATAAGGTAGTTTCACCCACTTCAAACCATCCGATTGGTGATCTACACTTCCTCCCATATAAAGCTTCATAAGGTGCCATTTTGATACTTGAATGGTAGCTATTGTTGTAAGAAAACTCAATAAGTGGTAAATGGTCATCCCAGCTACCTTTAAAGTCCAATACACAAGCTCGTAACATATCCTCAAGTGTTTGGATTGTACGTTCTGCCTGACCATCCGTTTGAGGGTGAAAGGCCGTACTTAAATTCACTTGTGTTCCCAAACTCTTCTGAAATGATTTCCAAAAATTTGCGGTGAATTGAGCTCCCCTATCAGATATAATAGAGATTGGGATTCCATGTAGCCGAACTATCTCTTTAATATACAACTTTGCATACTCTTCAACTGTATAAGTAGCCTTAACCGGCAAGAAGTGGGCTGATTTGGTGAGTCTATCAACTATCACCCATATGGAGTCAAACTTCCGAAATGAGCGAGGTAGACCAGTGACAAAATCCATGTTGATCATGTCCCACTTCCAAATTGGAAGGTCTATATGTTGCATATAACCTCCAGGCTTTTGGTGCTCTACTTTAACTTGTTGACAATTTGGACATTTAGAAACAAATTCTGCAATGTTCTTCTTCATGTCACTCCACCAATACAGTCCTTTCAAGTCATGATACATTTTAGTTGAGCCCGGATGGATAGAATATCTTGAATGATGTGCTTCTGTCATAATTCTCTCCCTTAGTCCATCTATATTAGGCACACACAATCTGTTTTGGCACTGGAGTACTTTGTTTTGCGTAAGTTCAAATGCCCTTGTCACCCCTTTTTGTACATTCTCCTTAAGCTGTAATAGAATAGAATCCTTATATTGCTTCTCTTTTACTTCGACTACTAATGAGGATTCTGCTGCATTTTGCACAATAATCCTTTCATCTTGAGATTCAAGAAGGCGAACCCCCAAGCTAGCTAGTTGGTATAGATCCTTAGCCATTCTTTGTCTTTCCATGGACTGCCCATAGGTGTTTGCCATTGTCCTACGACTTAAAGCATCAGCCACCACATTTGCTTTCCCCGGATGATACAAGATATCAACATCATAATCTTTTAATAACTCAAGCCATCTTCGCTGCCTCAGATTCAGATCCTTCTGCTTAAAGATATATTGCAAGCTCTTATGGTCCGTATATATGTCAACATGAACCCCATACAAGTAGTGGCGCCATATCTTTAAAGCAAATACAACCGCTGCTAGCTCTAGATCATGGGTTGGATAATTTTTCTCATGTGGCCGCAACTGTCTTGAGGCATAAGCTATTACTTTACCATGCTGCATCAATACGCATCCTAAGCCCACTCCCGACGCATCACAATACACTGCATACCCTTCTATGCCTTCTGGAAGTACCAATATAGGTGTAGAAGTCAACTTATTTTTCAGCTCTTGGAAGCTTCTTTCGCATGCATCGCTCCATTGGAACTTGGCTGCCTTGTGTGTTAGCTTTGTTAAGGGTGCAGAAATAGAGGAAAATCCCTCAACGAACCTTCTATAATAACCTGCCAACCCAAGGAAACTACGAACCTCCGTAGGTGTTGTAGATCTTGGCCAGTTCTTCACGGCTTCCATCTTTTGAGTATCAACCCTTATTCCTTCATCAGAGACAATATGACCCAAGAATGCCATAGATTTTAACCAAAATTCACATTTAGAAAACTTTGCATATAGCTTACGATCACGAAGAACCTGTAACACCTGCCACAAGTGATTAGCATGGTCCTCCTTTGATCTTGAATAGACCAAGATATCATCTATGAATACAATCACAAACACGTCCAAGAATGGCTTGAACACCCTATTCATCAGATCCATAAAAGCTGCTGGTGCATTTGTTAGCCCAAATGACATAACTAAAAATTCAAAATGACCATACCGTGTTCGGAAAGCTGTCTTGGGTATATCTTTCTCTTTAACTTTTACTTGATGATAACCCGACCTCAAATCAATCTTCGAGAAACACTTAGCACCCTGTAACGGGTCAAACAAATCATCAATCCTAGGAAGGGGATATTTGTTCTTAATTGTCACCTTATTCAACTGCCGATAGTCAATACACATTCTCAATGAGCCATCTTTCTTACGTACAAATAAAATCGGTGCTCCCCAAGGGGATATACTAGGCTTTATGAATCTCTTTTCTAACAAATCTTTTAATTGCTCCTTCAATTCTCGTAATTCTGCCGGGGCCATCCTATATGGAGGGATGGAGATGGGTTGAGTACCTGGAATCACATCAATACCAAACTCTATCTCTCGTTCTGGAGGCAAACCTGGAAGCTCTTCGGGAAATACATCAGAAAATTCATTTACTGGAATAGACTGAAGATCTAGTGGCTCCGCATCTATATCTCTCACTCTCACTAGATGACATATGTACCCTTTGGACATCATCTTCTTTGCCTTAAGATAAGAAATAAACTTACCTCTTGGTGTCCCAACATTACCTTTCCATTCAAGGACTGCCTCTTTTGGAAAATGGAAACTCACCCTCTTAACTCGGCAATCTACCGTGGCATAACATGACGCCAACCAATCCATACCCATTATAACGTCAAAATCTATCATATCTAGCTCAACAAGGTCAGCCAATGTGTTACGGTCACAAACAGTTACTATGCAATTACGATAGACTTTTCTAGGTATAATAGACTCGCTAGTTGGCGTAAATACTTCAAATGGTTTAACCAATAATTCTGGCGTTCCTTCAAACTTTCCAGCAATCAATGGAGTTACATATGATAATGTAGAGCCTGGATCAATTAATGCATATACATTATATGAAAAGATGGACAATGTACCTGTACCCACATCAGGTGAAGCCTCCAAATTCTGTCGTTCCGCTAGAGCATATGTACGATTTTGAACTCCACTAGAACTAGCAGTTCCTCTACCACCTCTACCACGACCTGCAGGCACTTGTGGCCCCCTACCTAAATAAGGCACCGATGATGATGATGCAGCAACCGATCCAGTAGGTTGTGCCATACTACCCATGCCCCTTTGAGGGCAATTTCTCATCACGTGTCCCGGTGTACCACACCAAAAACAAACATTTGTTCCAAGCCAACATATACCTGGATGATTTCTTCCACATTGTTTACAAAACTGTCTAGGAGGTCTTGGTTGGCTCGCACTTCCCTGTTCTTGGTACCCCGCTACTTGTGAGCCTTGACTCTCACTCCTTTGCCCAAATTGATTAGCCCTAGACCCTTGAAACCCAGGTGGAGCGCTAGCTGTAGAGTAGGAAGATGATGGCCTAGGCAGTCTATTAGAAAACCGAGGCCTAAACTCACCTTGGGATAGGGTAAACTGGCCCATAGATCTGGCCCTCTTGGACTGCCCTCTTTTCGACTCTTGTGTCCTTCTCCTTTGCCTTTGATCCTCCATCTTTTGTGCAAAAGCTTGTATCCTTGCTATATCCATATCTTTGTTCAAAGCAGCAATAGTACAATCCCTAACCAGATATGAATCCAATCTATCCACGTAACGATGAACTCTATCCTCCATAGTAGCTACTACATTAGGAGCATACCTGGCCAAAGAATTAAACTTGAGACTATACTCTCTCACGCTCATATTCCCTTGGTGAAGATTTAAGAACTGAGTTGCACGGGCCTCCCGAATCTCCAATGGCAGATAATGGTCAAGGAATGCCTTTTTAAACTCTTTCCATTTAGCTGAAGGTGTATTTATACCCCTAGATTGTTTCCAAGCTTCGTACCACAATACAGCCACACCTTTTAATCTATATGTTGCCAACTCAACTGCTTCCTTACAAGATACATGCATAATATCTAAGGTCCTTTGGATTTGATCAATAAAGTCTTGCGGATCCTCATTAGGATCTGACCCGGTAAATGATGGAGGGTCCAAATTAAGGAAATCACGTATCCGCACACTAGCTTCCCTATTTGCACCACTAGTACCTGCAATTGGACCTGCTTGCCCTTGTCCTTGACCAGCAAGTATACGAGTCAACAATTGGACTGCATTCTTTAAATCTTGGTCAGTAGCATTAACCGGTGGTTCTTGGGGTGCTGCTGCCCTCCTTAGCTCTTCTGGAGACGGAGGAGTGGAGGAAGTCCGTGATGAAGACAGTTGAGCCTCACTTTGATTAGCTCGTCTAGGTGGTGATTTGCTGGTCCCTTCTCCAGTAGCCACATCTACTTGCTTACCAGTACTCTTACTTTTCCTAGTAACCGGCATTTTTGCTATAATGAAAACAATTCAAAGGTTAGATACGATAAACCTATAACATTGGCTCTATTGCACGATCTAAGAGATGAAGAAAAAGAGACAACTCCTAAATATCCCGTAGCCTCCTGTTTATAGATGTGGTGCACAACACACCCATAAGCAAGACTCTACATAGACACGGCTTTGTAGACTCCCTAGGATGACCTGCTCTGATACCACTTTTGTCACACCTCAAATTACATTTAGACGGACAGGCACTCGATGCCCTAAAGGCCCGAGAGAACCAGCTTATAACCTGTGATTCATCATGCATATAACTATGACAATTAAGAAGCTTTGACTATAGATAAGCTGCCTGAATAACAAGACCAACATAGATAGGCCCAAAACTTATGTACACGATCTGGCCATTGAGGCCACAACTGTTAAGAGCAAAGACATAACTAAGTTTTACTTTAACATTGGTCTACAAAGCCTCTACAAGATAGACAAACTTAGTTTAGGTCGGGACAGGGCCCCGCCTTACCCTTAACTATACAATACCCAAAATATATACCAAAGACTCGGTAAAGCCCCGAATCAACCTGGAGCTCACCAACAGCAGCCGAGTGTCCTGTGCTCCTACTGGGGAGGTCTACTAGCCAGAGTACATGTGCCTGCGGCATGAAATGCAGCGTCCCCATGAGGGACGTCAGTACGAGAGAATGTACTGAATATGTAAGGCATAAAGTAAACCATATGTAAACAAGAGCTCAAATAGAATAAGGTATCAGTGCATAAACATGTAAATAAGAACAGAAGATCACATTCGCTTACACTTGCGAAATCATGTATATTACGTTCTTTGGTTACTCTTCTTTGCTTTATGATCATTGTAAGGCATGTAATACATGTGACCAACTGATCAGTGGTAGAAGAGGAGTCCCATGCTAGGCAATTTAACCCCTGGGATGCTGCCCTCATAAATATACAAATTGGGATCGACCCATGCTAGGCTTTCGCCCCTAGGCTGCCACCCATAAGTACACAAATAGGGATCGACCCATGCTAGGCTTTCACCCCTGGGCTGCCACCCACACATATACAGATTACTTCATTTAGTTTCTTTAATCTTTGAGATTGTTACTTTGGTGGTTGTAACCTTTATTGAGCTCAAAACTATGGACCAGTAGTAGAAGACATGTGGACATGCACTTAAGGCAGTAACAATGATATAAGGAACAAACGTAACATCAACGTACTGTTTAGGAGCTTATATGATACAATGAACCTCATTTGGCTTAGAGAATAACTCACAAAGCTTGCTGTTGAAAGTACCTTTACTAGGAAACTCACTTCGTTGGTAACAACACAAATATAAGAGTTCATGCCAAGGAATATGAAACTGAGAAACCTTACATACCTTGTTGTGTAACTCGGATATTACAACGAATTAAGCTTCCCTCTTTCAGATTATTTATCTACAATGAAATACGTGGCAAAACTAGTATTAGTAGCTAGTTAACTAATTTGGGCTACTTGATCCCACTAAATCAGTAACTAGGCAGTAAGCTCGTAATTGATCAAACCAAGAGTGTTCCTTTCACCTCTTCTCTTCTAAACATATCTACATACTGTACGACCTTCTCATAAGGTCCCTTGAAACTCTTCCAACTTCACAACATATACCAAATAACATACAAAGGTGTGCAGGCAGCAAGTTAACATAACACCCAATTAAGTGGTGTATTACCACACCCTCCTTCCATACTTCAATACAATTTCACACACCCTTTTACAAGTTCAACCAAGCTGTCCCAAATATATACACATAAAACCGCTCCTAAAACAATCCCAAACATCCTTAAACATAATAAGAAAGTATTTTAACTCAAGGATTCCAATCACTACCCCATGGTTCTTGACACAAACACATACAGAATTCTCCATCAAACTTGCATATAAAAAGGGGTAAAAATGGGCAGTAACTTACCTTAAATTCTGAAAATCTGTCCTTCTAACTTGTACTTCTTCAAGAGCTTGAACTCCCCTTCAACTTAGCTTGAAAAGAGGGAGAATACTTAAGAACCCTAATGGTATTTTATGGCTGCTATGTGAAGCTAAGAGAGAGAGAAAGAAAGAACTTCTAAAATCTATTTTTTTTCAAGTTAAAATGAGTGAAATGAGCTGGTCTTAACCCCTTTAAAGGGGGGCTGCTTTGGCCGACTTTCCTTGCTCATTTTGAGCCACAAAATGTCAAGAAGGTGATACACCTACTTGGCCATTTTACATGGGCTTTGTTGGACTTAACCTTATTGGGCCTTGGCTGCCAATTCATTCCCTTTCTTTCACTTCTTTGGGCCAGAATTTATTCAAGTGGGTGATGGGTGTACTTGGCCCTCTAAGCTAGTCAAAATAGTCTTAGTAGGTGATGCACCTACCTAGTTCTTTAGGCTGGTCAATAAGTCAAAGTAGGTGATGCACCTACTTGTCACCTACTAGCTTAGTTAAGTCAAGCAAGCAGCTCTCTTATTTTATTCTATTTTCTAATTTCTAATCCCTTTTGCTTTAACTTAACACTTCACCCTAAATATTTACTCAAATACAACCTTACCATCTCGAGTTTAAATACTTTTGTCGAGGTTAACTTGGCCGTTTACGTGCTGAACTGAATGGGGCATTACAGCACCTCCCAATACACATTAAACTATCACTGCTCATATAAGAAACTCGGTCCCTCACCTATATGACAAGGCTATATCAAGTGATATATGAATAGGACTAGTATATGCGGAATACGGGTTGTTACAGACGCGTACACCGCGATGTGCGAACCGCAGGTCGCGTCGCATACCACTGGGAGGGCAATTTTGTCCTAAATTTATGTGATGATTTTGGAGCATATAAAAGGTAACTTTAGGCTTATTTTGTATATACAATTTTTAGCAGAGAATTTTAGATAGAGAACTTGGAGATATTTTTGGCTTGTAAACATTTTTCTCCATCTCCATTGAGAGAGGGTTTTCAGTCCAATCTTTTGTTTAACAAATTGTGTGCCTAATTTGACTCTAGAACTTGAGAATCAACTATAATGGATGGGAATTTGATTTACCTAACTGGTATATCTTCTCCACCTTCTATGAATGGCTAATTTCTCTTGTCTAGGGGAGTATTGATGATGGGTGCTTAGCTAATGGTTATGGGTGTTGCTAATTTGCTTTTATAATTGCTTATCTGATATGAGTCTAGTAATTTCACCATGTTTTAATCTAATAATTTGTGGTTGCAAACATGAATTTACCTTACTTGGCTATGTAATTGCTCGAGGGAGAATTTTGTAGTTGTGGATGTGAAATTGCTAGGGGGTACTTGGGAATCCACTTAGGTTGGAGGCTAGACATAGCTCCAATCACGGAATCTCCCATTTAAGGGTCTGAGCTAAAGATAGGACGACCTCCCCAAGAAAATGTTGGTTGGTTATTTAGCACACCGAATGATGTAGTTACCAAAATCATTGGATATGTGGATGTTGATCGAGAGATAACATTCTACACCCATAACCAATGCTACCCGTGTCAATAGGTGAGAATTTAAGTGAATTAGTGACTACCCTGTCCTATAGCGAATGCCCCATTGGAAATGCACCCCTTGTCATCTAGTTCTTATTGGTATACCCATCTCAATTTTATAGTTTTTATTTGAATTGAGTTAGTAGTGACAACTTTCCCAATTCCCCCATTTTATTGTTTTGGTTTTGTTGAACAATCACTCTCTCTTTGAAATCGCTTCGCACAATCTCTAATAGTTAAATCAGGTCCCTGGGGTATGACCCCGACATCCGTTGGGTTTATAAATGTGTTTTCACTATGCAATCACTGTGACCTCCTAGTTGGAGAGCCACAATTTGAGCGCTCATCATGAAGCATCACAAAACACAATAAAATCCTTACCTTCAACCAACAATGATAGGATAGGAGTTGTAGTCAAAAGTATCTTGAGCTTTTGGAAGCTCTTCTCACACTTGTCAAACCAAACAAAAGGTACCTCCTTCTGAGTCAATCTTGTCAAGTGAGTAGAAATGGAAGAAAAGTTCTTGACAAACCTGCGATAATAGCCCGCAAGACCCACAATACTCCTAACCTCAGTCACAGAGCTAGGCCAGACCCAACTTTTAACTACCTCGATCTTCTGGGGATCCACCATTACCCTTTTTTCTGAAACAACATGCCCTAATAAAGCAACTAAAGACAACCAAAATTTGCATTTCGAAAACTTAGCATACAATTTCTGTCTCCTCAAAATCCCCAGAACAATACGAAGATGCTCTGCATGCTCCTACTTACTCTTAGTGTAAATTAGAATATCATTTATAAATACAATCACAAATGAGGCCATAAATGACTTGAAGACACCATTCATCAAACTCATGAAAGCCGATGGTGCATTGGCCAACCCAAACAATATTACTAGGAACTCATAATGCCCATACTGAGTCCAAAAAGTTGTTTTAGGTATATCCTCAGGCCTAATTTTCAACTGTTGATACCCTGACCTCAAGTCAATCTTTGAGAACACCAAAGCACCCTGTAACTAGTCCAAAAGGTAATCTATGCGGGGTAAAGGATACTTATTTTGGATAGTGACCTTGTTCAATTGGTTGTAGTCTATACACATCCTCATACTACCATCCTTCTTTTTAACAAACAAGACTGGAGCACCCTAAGGTGAAGCACTGGGATGAATAAATCCCTTATCTAGGAGATCCTGAAGCTGAGTCTATACACTCAACTCTATCGGAGCTATTTGATAGGGAGGAATAGAGATTGGGCAAGTGTCCGGCTCCATATCTATACAAAAGTCAATGTCCTTGTCCGGAGGCATGCCAGGAAAATCTTCCAGAAATACCACTTGAAATTCAGAAACTACTGGGACAGATTCAATAGAAAGAGACTCCACACTAACATCTCGAAGATGAGCTAAGAAGGCTGACCAACCTTTCCCTACTAGCTTCCTAGCCCGAACAAAGGATATAATATTTGTCATCTTAGGCCTGTACACACCTTCCCACTCTAGTCTATCCCTACCTAGAATCTTTAGAGTTACTATCTTAGAATTACAGTTCTACACAGCATGATAAGGAGACAGCCATGTCATACCCAATATCACATAAAATCCAGCATATCCAGAATAACCAAGTCTACCCAAGTCTGAAAACCCACAAATACTACAGAGAAAGTACGATACACATGGGTCACTACTACAGACTCCCCAAGATGGGAAGAAGCATGAATAGGAGAATCAAGTCTAGACCCAAGGCAAATTTAACAGATACATATGAATATGTGGAACCCGAATCAAATAAAATAGAAGTCATCCTGTCACAGACAAGAATAGTACATGTTATCACAACATCCATCGCCTCATCCTCAGACTTGCCTGGGAAGACGTAACAATGGGCCCTATCATTAATCTGGGAAACCTCTCTAGCCGGTTGTGCCACCCCCTTTCCTACGTCATTTCTTTTATTTCCATGTCCTCCCTAAAAATTCCCTCACCCACCCTGTGGACGACCTCTAACATTGCCACCTCTACCTGCTGGAACTACAGCCTTAGTCTATTGCTGCACTTGGTTACCTATATGTCTAAGAGGGTATTCCCTCTTAAAATGACCCGGATCACCATAATGAAAATACCCTCGATCAAGAGAGGTCCTGGTGGCAGAAGAATAAGAATACCCTAGCCTCCAGGAGCTGAAAACTATTGAACGGCCCCTGGATGACCATTTGTAGAAGCTAGCAGGGCTGACTGAATAGGGAGATCCAAATGGACCTACTGACTGGGACCCCTAGAGTAAGAACCACTAAAGTTACCCTCATTTTGGGACTTCTTAGGTTATACCTTAGCCTGGCCACCATGCCTAACCCCCTCCAGTTTCTTTACATAGTCAGTCACCTCATTAAAACTCTTGCAACTCCGTATTCAGACCCTTAACATACAGATGAACTCTCTCTTCCTCAGTGCCCAATAGTTTTGTAGCATAATGAGACAACGAATGAAACTTAGCCTCATAAGATGCAACAGACATGCTACCCTATTCAAGGGCCAACAACTAGTCATTCTTTCAATCCCTAAGACTATGGGGCACATACTTCTCCAGAAACATGGCATGAAATTGAGCCTGTCATCGGATGCAAAGCTGATGTAACACCCCAAGATCTGAACCAGCTACTGGACTGTACTCAAAAGGGAAATTTTAGAAAAATTTAAGTTTCCAATGACAAGAAATCTTAAGATCACGGACCATAGTTTGGAACCATGGTCCATCGTCTCAACCGTAGTCCCACTTTCCAGTAGGCCCCCAGTTCAAGTCTCAGAAACCATGAGTCAGACCACGGATCATAGTTTAGAACCATGGACCATCCTGTCACTCATGGTCTCTCTTAATTAGAGGACCCTCAATTCAGGTCTTAGAGACCATGATTCAGGTCACAGACTGTACGTCAAAACCATGGTCCATTCTTTGTCTCATGGAGTCCTCAGACCAGACAAAGTCCCAGGAACGATGAGACACATGATGAACCATCATTCAGGAGAACGGTCCATCCTGTGGAGTCATAGCTCCCTCAGATCAGAGAACCCCCAAGACTCCTGGGTAGGACCATGACTCAGTTGATGAACCATCATCCAGGAGTACTGTCCGTTAACTAAGCCGTGATCCTTGAGTCACGATTTTTAGCAAAGTTCTTTTAAATTTCCCAGTGGTACTCTGGACTTTTCCTTTCTCTTTTAAGGCCTAAGCTATGTCATTTTGCCTAGCCTAAGCCTAATTAATTAGTCAAAAACTACCTAAAACATCCATTCTCCTAAATTCATCATACTTAGAAAGAAAAGAAGAGAAAGAGGCGACACTTTCCTCTCAAGAACAAGCAGAAGTCTTCTCCAAGTTCAGCCCCAAAATCCAAAGGATTTCTCCGTAGTTTCTTCTCCAGGTATGTGGGATTTCACAAGTGGGCTCTTTTCACCCTTTAGGTCCCTAGAATTTAGTAAGTTTCTTCAGTTTCTCCATGACTACTCAGACCTAGGGTTTATAAACCTTAGATTTATCCTTGCTATTCAGATGCTACTACTTATATGATGTTTAGTTCATGTTTCTTGGAGAATTAGCATAGTTTCATGTATAGAACTCAGAAACCCTAGCTTATGTAAATTTCAGTATTTCATAAATTATACTTGCTAGGAAGATTAGTCAGACAAGCATGTTTCAGAATTCGATTGCCATATTTTTCAGTACATGTATGTTGCATTCTAAGATTATATCAGTGTTTTGATTTATCTAGTATGACAGTTGCATTTTCAGCTTTCTATTCAGTTGGGAGTAAGCGTAGTACCGAGCGAATGAAGAGATGAAGGCTCACCCTCTAGTTTAGGCTGAGACCTTTAACAACAATCCTTGAGTCCCAGAATTACGGTGCCACCATAGGTTCTAAAGGGGTCACCCATCAGATTAGGCTTAACACCCTTGTCCCTTGTGGACATCAGTTAGTGGATCCACATCAGACTTGTTTGTACCCTTGACAAGGTATGAACACCCTTCCATCCAGGGTTACAGTTTGGCCCCATAGTTAGCTCAGCTTGGGGTATGTCAGTTAACAGTACCTCCCACATTCAGATTTATGTTGCATTGGCCATGTACTCAGTATCCATTTAGTATTCAGTTCAGCATATTGTATATTCATGTTAGTACTTGGTCATTTTAACCAGTTTAGCTTTCAGTTTATGCTTCAGTATATATTTCCATGTTCAGTTATCATGTTGTTCAGCTTAGCCCATATCCCGCGTGCTCAGTACATTCAAAGTACTGATGCATACTTTTATGCTACATAGTTTTATGATGTAAGTGCAGGCGCTCAGCATCCATACCACGTTTAGATCGACTTCCAGTCCTACTCAGTAGCTTCAGTGGTGAGTTCTCATAGTTTGAGGATGATAGACATGCTTTATCTTTCAGTCTTCTTATTTCAGTTATTCAGATTCTTAGAGTTAGCTAGGGGCATGTCCCAGCAACTGATACTAGATTGGAAAGCATGGATTGTACTATCTTGGATGGCACTTATCCTTCAAGGCCTTTCACACGTAGTCAAGCTAAAGAGCTCCAAGACCTTCAAGCAATGTTCATGAAAAGGGAAGCATTGGAGAATCTTGAAGAATCCCAAAGGAAAGCATACAATGTGTGGGTGGTCTATTAAAGTGAGGTGGAAGGAGGAATTCAAGAATTCCCAAAAAAAGGCAACCAAACAAGGCCCTTATTTCATTAAGGGCAAAACTGTAATAGCTAGTGTCTTCTTATTCCCTAGTATAAGTAGTAGCTTTTCTTCATTTTGGAAGACTAGTTTTTACTTGTTAACTAGTTTTTAAACATCAAATCATCTCTTTGATTCTCCAAATTAAGCAACAACAAGTAGTTTCTCCTACTTTTGTTACTTAATTCTTGAGTCCGAATTCTTTCGTGCTTCTTCCTTCTTCTTTTCTTGTCTTGTTTTCGTTGATTAATTCCTTGGTTCAAGTCCGTTAGAGTCTTTCAAGTCGTCCTTCTTTCACGAGTCACAAGAATCCACTCCTCCACAAAGGATAGGTGACCTTGAGTTGATTGAGCGGAGCTAGTTCACTACCAATTTTGAGACGACGCCACAGGAGGTGAGTTGAGAGTTACATACGAGGGACGTGAGCCTTTTACTACTAACCTTGCTTGTTGAGTTTTATAGGTGCCATGTCCCACCACGGTGCAAGTCCAGTTGGGGAGAGCTCGGAGAACCTCATGGAGGTTCTTGCACACCTCTCCAAACAAATGGCGGAAATGAATGGGAAGTTAGGAGGTATGGAGGAAAGGTTGGTACGGGTGGAAAATGAGAATAGAGGGAAGACACTCCAAGTCGAAAATGAGGAGGCAAGACGAGCATCGGTGCAATCCACCACCATTACTCCGGGGCAAGCTCACCAACTATGTTACCCTCCACAAAATCGAACCCGAAAGATGACTATGAAGGGCCAAGGGAAGGGGTCCAGCCTCGGGACTTAGGGTGGGACCAAGGAATAGGAGGTCAACGCTATGGGAATAGAGGAGATAGGATGGGGAATAGAGGAGCTAGGTATGGAGAACGGAATGATCAAGATAGGGGATTGAACACGATCAAGGTTACACTTCCAAAGTTCAAGGAAAGTAGTGACCTGGATGAATTTCTTGAATGGAAACTACAAAGTGAACGGATTTTCCTTACTAATAACATCTCGGAATCATTGAAGGTGAAGTATGCCCTCACTCAATTCGAGGGATATGCTTCCACATGGTGGGAATCCAAGAGGAGGGAATGAGAGAGTCGTCATCTCTATGAGTTGCCCACTTGGCAAGAATTGGTTGGTCTAATGGAGTATAGGTATTTGACTCCGGATTACTACCAAGAAGATCTCAAGAAGGTGTACATGCTTAGGCAAGGTACCAAGAGTGTTGAAGAATACTATGATGAATTTGAGAACTTGAGAATGAAGTCCAAGCTTGAGGAGCATATGCAATATACGGTGATACGATTCATGGCGAACTTGAGGCCCGATATCTTAAAGCCTTTGAGACTTAAACACTATGAGAATCTTGAAGCGGCTTTCCATGATGCCTCTAAGGTTGAAATGGATTTGAAAGATGAGAAGACATACAAGGCCAAGAATTTTTCAACTTCCTCATGGAGTAAAAATAATGATAAGTGGAAGACCCCAACTCCTCGAGAATCATCTAAAGGTAGTGGTCAAGACACTCATGTCAAGGTTGATTACAAAGCCAAAGGGAATGACAAGCAGAAAGGAGGTAACTTTGAAAAACCCAACTTTTCTCGACCCTCTACCATCCAATGCTTTCGATGTCAAGGGAGGGGACATATTGCTAGTGAGTGTCCTAATAGAAGGACAATTGTTGCTTTTCTTGATGGGTATAAAACCGATGAGGAAGATGAGCATAATGAAAGAAGTGAGGGAGAGGGGGATAAAGGTGAAGGGGAGAGAGTAGCTTCGGGGGATGAGAAAGAAAGGTTGGATGAGAGGGTAAATTTTGCTTGCTTCATGGAAAGGGGGCAACCCCTACTTGATGATAATGAAGAGTTGAAGGTAAATACCAACCTTTCATGTGTTGTGAGGAGAATTATGGGAGCCCTTGCCAAAGAAGAACTTGACCAAAGGGAGAATCTTTTTCATGCTAGGTGCAAGATCCAAGATAAGGTGTGTTCTTTGATTATTGATAGTGGGAGTTGCACTAATGTGGTGAGTAGTTCTTTGGTGGAGCGTATGCAAATTCCAATAAGAAGGCATTCCAACCCATACAAGCTACAATGGCTCAATGAGAGTGGAGAGATGAAGGTCCTCAAACAAGCAAGTATTCGATTTAGTGTGGGCAAGTACAATGAGGAGGTGATTTGTGATGTGGTACCCATGTTGGCTTGTCATGTATTATTGGGGAGGCCTTGGCAATTTGATAGAGATGTTGTGCACTATGGAAGGACCAACAAGTATGCTTTTGTGATTGGCGGTAAGAAATATGTACTTGCACCTCTCACCCCATACCAAGTGAGTGAGGACTATCGGGCTATGAAGGAGCTTCGGGAGAGAATAAGGGTGGAAGAAGCGAAGAGTGAAGGTGAAAGTTCCACCATTGTTCCAAAAGAGGGAAGTGACTTGGCTAAAAATAAGAAGAACATGTGTATGATAGCCAAGCCAAATAATTGTCTAAAGGGTGTGGATGAGGAACGTTTTTTAGTGTGCCTTGTCAACACGAATCTTTTATTGCATGCTAACCAAGATATTAGCATTTTGCCTAGTATTGTTTCTTCTCTTTTACAGGACTATGATGAACTATTTCCGGATGAGATGCCCGCGGGACTACCACCCTTGAGGGGAATTGAGCACCAAATTGACTTTGTGCCGGGGTCACAAATTCCCAACCGACCAGCCTATAGGTGTAATCCGGAAGAGACCAAGGAGCTACAAAGGCAAGTGGAAGAACTCCTTGAAAAGGGATGATCAAAGAAAGCCTAAGCCCGTGTGCCGTACCGGTTATCCTTGTTCCCAAAAAGGATGGTACTTGGAGAATGTGCATTGATTGTAGAGCCGTGAACAAGATTACAATCAAGTATAGGCATCCAATTCCAAGACTTGATGACATGTTGGATGAGCTTTGTGGATCAAGTGTGTTCTCAAAGGTTGATCTTAGGAGTGGGTACTATCAAATTCGAATGAAACCGGGTGATGAATGGAAGACGGCTTTCAAAACAAAATTTGGGGTGTATGAATGGCTTGTGATGCCGTTTGGTTTGACTAATGCTCCAAGCACTTTCATGAGGTTGATGAATCATGTCCTAAAACCCTTCATCAACAAGTTTGTGGTTGTGTACTTTGATGACATACTTGTGTATAGCAAGACAATCGAAGGGCATGTAGGCCATTTGAAACAAGTGTTTGATGTTTTGCTACGAGAAAGGTTATTCGCGAATCTCAAGAAGTGTTCTTTTTGTGTTGAAAAGGTAGTGTTCTTGGGCTTTGTGGTTAGTGCAAGTGGTATAGAGGTTGATGAAGAAAAGGTGGAGTCAATCAAGACTTCGCCGACCCCATCCAACGCAACTGAGGTAAGAAGTTTTCATGGGTTGGCGAGCTTTTATCGGCGTTTTGTGAAGGGTTTTAGTTCAATTGCTTCCCCATTAACCGAATTGATCAAGAAAGATGTACCTTTTGTGTGGGGGGAAGAACAAGAGAAGTCCTTTCAAGCATTGAAGTCCATGTTGCGTTCCTCCCCATTACTCCAACTACCTAATTTTGATAAAGCTTTTGAGATAGAGTGTGATGCTTTGGGTATTGGGATAGGTGGTGTCTTGATGCAAGAGGGAAAACCATTGGCGTACTTTAGTGAAAAACTAAAGGGAGCTACTATTCGGTACTAAACTTATGACAAGGAATTATATGCACTTGTGAGGGTATTGGCTCATTGACAACACTACTTGTGGCACAAAGAGTTCGTGATAAGGACCGATCATGAGTCCTTGAAACATCTTAAGGGGCAATCCAAGTTGAACAAGCGACATGCCAAAT
>QJPP01000986.1:0-80529 GCA_003996215.1 Jaltomata sinuosa
AAGGGCCTTGTTTGGTTGCCTTCTTTTGGGAATTCTTGACTTCCTCCTTCCACCTCACTTTAATGGACCACCCACACATTGTATGCTTTCCTTTGAGATTCTTCAAGCTTCTCCAATGCTTCCCTTTTCATGAACATTGCTTGAAGGTCTTGGAGCTTTTTAGCTTGACTACGTGTGAAAGGCCTTGAAGTATAAGTGCCATCCAAGATAGTACCATCCATGCTTTCCAATCTAGTATCATCCTCCCCTTCTTGAAAATGATTCGTCCTCGAATCCAATTGATCACCTACAACACAAGGAGAAAGATCACTAATATTGAAAACATTATGAACATTATACTCACTTGGTAAGTCAATCATGTATGCATTGTCATTTATCCGCTTGAGCACTTTGAAGGGTCCGTCTCCCCTTGGGCTTAGCTTTCCTTTTCGAACTTGTGGGAACCTCTCCTTTTGGAAATGAACCCACACCCAATCGTCCGGGTTGAAAATCACTTCCTTTCTTCCACGATTCTTTTGATTGGCCACCTTTGAATTGTTCTTTTCAATGGCCTCTTTTACCTTGGAATGAATGTTCATCATCTCCTTTGCTCTTTGTTCAGCATCTAGGCTCACAACAACATGGCTAGACAAAGGAGTCATAGTTAATGGAAACAAAGGCTTAAAGCCATAACATGCTTCAAATGGGGACATTCCAATAGAAGAGTGGAAAGACCGGTTATACGCAAATTCTATCAAGGGTAAATGGTCTTCCCAAGTGGTTGGGGTGCCCCTAATCATACACCTAAGCATGCTTCAAAGAGTCCGGTTGACTACTTCGGTTTGTCCATCCATTTGAGGATGACAAGAAGTAGAAAACATAAGTTTGGTACCAAGTGTACCCCACAGATTCTTCCAAAAATGACTAAGAAATTTGGAATCCCTATCACTAACAATGGTTTGAGGGACTCCATGCAATTTAAGCACATTAATGACAAACAAGGATGCTACATGGGATGCATCATCACATTTATGGCATGGAATGAAATGAGTCATTTTAGAGAACCTATCCACTACCACAAATATGCTATCATGCCCTCTTTTAGTCCTAGGAAGTCCTAACACAAAATCCATAGAAATGTCCATCCATGGACCACTAGGAGCACGAAGAGGGGTATACTTACCTTGAGGCCGAGTCGTGGATTTGGCTTGCTTGCATTCGAGACATTGTCCACAAATCCGCTCCACATCATGCTTCATCTTTGGCCAATAAAATTGTTCCATAAGGATGTCAAGTGTCTTGGGTACTCCAAAGTGACCCATCAAACCACCACTATGAGATTCCTTGACAAACAACTCTCTCCATGAACTCATGGGCACACAAACTCGCCCATTCTTGAATAAGAATCCATCAACCAATTGGAATCTATCAACCCGCTTCCCTTGACTAAGACAATCAAAAGTTTCTTTGAAATCGGGATCCATAGAATAGAATCCTTTCAAGCTTTCAAATCCCATCATTTTAGAAGCCAAGGTGTTGACCAATACAAACCTCCTTGATAGAGCATCCGCTACTACATTCTCTTTGCCTTGCTTATAGTTGATCACATATGGAAAGGTCTCAATGAATTCAACCCATTTGGCATGTCGCTTGTTCAACTTGGATTGCCCCTTAAGATGTTTCAAGGACTCATGATCGGTCCTTATCACGAACTCTTTATGCCACAAGTAGTGTTGCCAATGAGCCAATACCCTCACAAGTGCATATAATTCCTTGTCATAAGTTGAGTACCGAAGAGTAGCTCCCTTTAGTTTTTCACTAAAGTAAGCCAATGGTTTTCCCTCTTGCATCAAGACACCACCTATCCCAACACCCGAAGCATCACACTCTATCTCAAAAGCTTTATCAAAATTAGGTAGTTGGAGTAATGGGGAGGAACGCAACATGGACTTCAATGCTTGAAAGGACTTCTCTTGTTCTTCCCCCCACACAAAAGGTATATCTTTCTTGATCAATTCGGTTAATGGGGAAGCAATTGAACTAAAACCCTTCACAAAATGCCGATAAACGCTCGCCAACCCATGAAAACTTCTTACCTCGGTTACATTGGATGGGGTCAGCCAAGTCTTGATTGACTCCACCTTTTCTTCATCAACCTCTATACCACTTGAACTAACCACAAAGCCCAAGAACACTACCTTTTCAACACAAAAGGAACACTTTTTGAGATTCGCGAATAACCTTTCTCGTAGCAAAACATCAAACACTTGTTTCAAATGGCCTACATGCTCTTCAATTGTCTTGCTATACACAAGTATGTCATCAAAGTATACCACCACAAACTTGTTGATGAAGGGTTTTAGAACATGATTCATCAACCTCATGCAAGTGCTTGGAGCATTAGTCAAACCAAACGGCATCACAAGCCATTCATACAACCCAAATTTTGTTTTGAAAGCCGTCTTCCATTCATCACCCGGTTTCATTAGAATTTGATGGTACCCACTCCTAAGATCAACCTTTGAGAACACACTTTCTCCATAAAGCTCATCCAACATGTCATCAAGTCTTGGAATTGAATGCCTATACTTGATTGTAATCTTGTTCATGGCTCTACAATCAATGCACATTCTCCAAGTACCATTCTTTTTGGGAACAAGGATAACCGGTACGGCACACGGGCTTAGGCTTTGTTTGATCAATCCCTTTTCAAGGAGTTCTTCCACTTTCCTTTGTAGCTCCTTGGTCTCTTCTGGATTACACCTATAGGCTGGTCGGTTGGGAATTTGTGACCCCGGTACAAAGTCAATTTGGTGCTCAATTCCCCTCAAGGGTGGTAGTCCCGCGGGCATCTCATCCGGAAATAGTTCATCATAGTCCTGCAAAAGAGAAGAAACAATACTAGGAAAAATGCTAGTATCTTGGTTAGCATGCAATAAAAGATTGGTGTTGACAAGGCACACTAAAAAGCGTTCCTCATCCACACCCTTTAGACAATTGTTTGTCTTGGCTATCAAACACATGTTCTTCTTATTTTTAGCCAAGTCACTTCCCTCTTTTGGAACAATGGTGGAACTTTCACCTTCACTCTTCGCTTCTTCCACCCTTATTCTCTCTCGAAGCTCCTTCATAGCCTGATAGTCCTCACTCACTTGGTATGGGGTGAGAGGTGCAAGTACATATTTCTTACCGTCAATCACAAAAGCATACTTGTTGGTCCTTCCATAGTGCACAACATCTCTATCAAATTGCCAAGGCCTCCCCAATAATACATAACAAGCCAACATGGGTACCACATCACAAATCAACTCCTCATTGTACTTGCGCACACTAAATTGAATACTTGCTTGTTTGAGGACCTTCATCTCTCCACTCTCATTGAGCCATTGTAGCTTTTATGGGTTGGAATGCCTTCTTGTTGGAATTTGCATACGCTCCACCAAAGAACTACTCACCACATTAGTGCAACTCCCACTATCAATAATCAAAGAACACACCTTATCTTGGATCTTGCACCTAGCATGAAATAGATTCTCCCTTTGGTCAAGTTCTTCTTTGGCAAGGGCTCCCATAATTCTCCTCACAATACATGAAAGGTTGGTATTTACCTTCAACTCTTCATTATCATCAAGTAGGGGTTGCCCCCTTTCCATGAAGCAAGCAAAATTTACCCTCTCATCCAACCTTTCTTCCTCATTCCCCGAAGCTACTCTCTCCCCTTTACCTTTATCCCCCTCTCCCTCACTTCTTTCATCATGCTCATCTTCCTCATCGGTTTTATACCCATCACGAAAAGCAACAATTATCCTTCTATTAGGACACTCACCAGCAATATGACCCCTCCCTTGACATCGAAAGCATTGGATGGTAGAGGGTCTAGGAAAGTTGGGGTTTTCAAAGTTACCTCCTTTCGGCTTGTCATTCCCTTTGGCTTTGTAATCAACCTTGACTTGAGTGTCTTGACCACTACCTTTAGATGATTCGCAAGGAGTTGGGGTCTTCCACTTATCATTGTTTTTACTCCATGAGGAAGTTGGAAAACTCTTGGCCTTGTATGTCTTCTCATCTTTCAAATCCAATTCTACCTTAGAGGCATCATGGAAAGCTGCTTCAAGATTCTCATAGTTTTTAAGTCTCAAAGGCTTCAAGATATCGGGCCTCAAGTTTGCCATGAATCGTATCACCGTGTATTGCATATGCTCCTCAAGCTTGGACTTCATTCTCAAGTTCTCAAATTCATCATAGTATTCTTCAACACTCTTGGTACCTTGCCTAAGCATGTACACCTTCTTGAGAGCTTCTTGGTAGTAATCCGTAGTCAAATACCTATACTCCATTAGACCAACCAACTCTTGCCAAGTGGGCAACTCATAGATATGACGACTCTCTCGTTCCCTCCTCTTGGATTCCCACCATGTGGAAGCATATCCCTCGAATTGAGTGAGGGCATGCTTCGCCTTCAATGATTCTGAGATATTATTAGTAAGGAAAATCCGCTCACTTTGTAGTTTCCATTCAAGAAATTCATCCGGGTCACTACTTCCCTTGAACTTTGGAAGTGTAACCTTGATCGTGTTCAATCCCCTATCTTGATCAGTCCGTTCTCCATACCTAGCTCCTCTATTCCCCAACCTATCTCCTCTATTCCCATAGTGTTGACCTCCTATTCCTTGGTCCCACCCTAAGTCCTGAGGCTGGACCCCTTCCCTTGGCCCTTCATAGCCATCTCTACCCCCATGCTCCCAAAATTCATCATTATTGTGATCTTCATTCATGTCGTCATAAAGAGGATTTTGAAATTGGTGGTTTGGGGAGGGTGTTTGTGTGGTGTTTCATGGAGGTGATATGTAGGAATCATGTAAGGATACATTTGATGGATTTCGGAGTGGAGTTTGGTATAGAACTTGGTTTGCCACAAAAGGACGATTCTCTTGTGGAGGGCGATAGGGTTGTGGATGTGGATGTGGATGTGGATGTGGTGTTGGTTGCCTTGGGTAGTTTGGAGGGTTGTTTGTTTGGAAGGTGGGTTGTTGGAAGTTTCGGGTTCGATTTTGTGGAGGGTAACATAGTTGGTGAGCTTGCCCCGGAGTAATGGTGGTGGATTGCACCGATGCTCGCCTTGCCTCCTCATTTTTGACTTGGAGTGTCTTCCCTCTATTCTTATTTTCCACCCGTACCAACCTTTCCTCCATACCTCCTAACTTCCCATTCATTTTCGCCATTTGTTTGGAGAGGTGTGCAAGAACCTCCATGAGGTTCTCCGAGCTCTCCCCAATTGGACTTGCACCGTGGTGGGACATGGCACCTACAAAACTCAACAAGAAAGATTAGTAGTAAAAGGCTCACGTCCCTCGTATGTAACTCTCAACTCACCTCCTGTGGCGTCGTCTCAAAATTGGTAGTGAACTAGCCCCGCTCAATCAACTCAAGGTCACCTATCCTTTGGGGAGGAGTGGATTCTTGTGACTCTTGAAAAAAGGACGACTTGAAAGACTCTAAACGGAATTGAATCAAGGAATTAATCAACGAAACAAGACAAGAAAAGAAGAAGGAAGAAGCACGAAAGAATTCGGACTCAAGAATTAAGTAACAAAAGTAGGAGAAACTACTTGTTGTTGCTTAATTTGGGGAATCAAAGAGATGATTTGATGTTTAAAAACTTGTTAACAAGTAATTAAAGATGTTAATTAGTTGTTAAATAGTTGAGAAATCAAAGAAAAATGAGTGTAGAAGAAGAAGTTTGAAGTTCCAACACTTAGTAAATTTTGGGGTCTTAAAAGTTCCAACACTTAGAAAACTTTTGGGGTCCCAAAATTTGAGACCCCTAAAAAAAACTAAGTATAGAACCTACAGTTTTTGCTCTCTCAAACTGTGCAACACGCGCCTGGGTGAGAGTGGGCGTGGAAATATATATATATATATATATATATATATATATATATATATATATTTTATTTTATTTTTTTAAATTCCACTTGTGGACCCAACAAACATCTTTGACCACTTTGACTTGGAAAAAGTTGGATCAAATGTACCTTTTGGCTTCTTCTTCTTCTTCAAAAACACCTAGAACACCAAGAACACACACTAAACACCAACACCTTCAAATGAGCTCGGAATTGGCCCAAATTTTAGGATTAGTTTCCCCTTAACGTAAGGAACAAACCCCAATGGTTTTTAAGCTCCAATTCCTCCTCAATCAATAGACCCACTTTCAAAGTTTGTAAAGCTTCAAAAGCTCAAAACCCTTTAATGGCAACTTCACTTCTACAACTCCAAATTGCAAGAAGTTTGAAATGAAGACTCAAAAAGCACTAGGGAATGAAGATCTAGTGTCAAAAACAACAAATCAAAACAAAAAAAAAATTCAGCTTTTTTTTTTTGGATTTTGAAGATATCAAATTTCCAAGACTTAGATTTGTAGAAACAAACCTAAACGAGCTCTGATACCAAATGATAACGGGAATACAACAAACAAGAAGGAAAGAAGGAAAAGATATGAGAATTAATAACTAGGAATTGAAATTATGGGCAACAAGGGGCTAAAACCCTCACCTCCCAATTGATTCAAACAACTAGATACTAATTCAACTCAACTAATCAAGGAAACCTAAATAAAATCCACAAGTGGGAGACCTTCGATTAATTAAGTAAAGAAGTTAAACTAACAATCAAGAGAGTCACCCTAATCACTCACTAATTCCTTAAGGGAATTACACTAAGCCTTACACTAGCAACTACAAGTTTTAGAGTATCAATCTTCAATATGCAAAAACTAGTCCTTCCAAAATGAAGAAAAGCTACTACTTATACTAGGGAATAAGAAGACACTAGCTATTACAGTTTTCCCCTTAATGAAGTAAGGGCCTTGTTTGGTTGCCTTCTTTTGGGAATTCTTGAATTCCTCCTTCCACCTCACTTTAATGGACCAGCCACACATTGTATGCTTTCCTTTGAGATTCTTCAAGCTTCTCCAATGCTTCCCTTTTCATGAACATTGCTTGAAGGTCTTGTAGATTTTTAGCTTGACTACGTGTGAAAGGCCTTGAAGGATAAGTGCCATCCAAGATAGTACCATCCATGCTTTCCAATCTAGTATCACTAGTTCCTAGGTTTTACGGAAGTATATGCTATTATGAAATTGAACTAGTTCCATGCAAGTTTTCAAGTTATGAACTATTATGCAAGACAAGACACCCGATATACCATCAATGCTAATGAATCATTTCCTAAACCAAGGTTCGTGAGTAGTATGAAGATCCGGGTTATGAACATGTTTATGAACAAGTTTTTACATCCAGATATTGCACATGTATATGAGCCTCATGTTATATGTATATATATTTTGAGAGTAGTATTTAGCACCGAGTTAGACCAGGTAAGAGTATCCTTAGTCCCAGAACTACGTGCCACTGTAGGTGCCCTCTTTGGCCTATGGCAGGATTCTGGTATGATGTGGTTGTAAATTTGGCTGGTTAGGACAGCCTTTTTCAGTGTGGGTGCATGACATTGGACTCCATGTAGCTTAGCATGGTTTATGCCGGTTAAGAGAAACTCCCCACATGATTATTTTCAAGTTATGAAGTTACATGATACTTTACTTTGAATCTTGATTTAACTTCATGTTTTATGTCTTATGTTTTTATATTTACTTATGATTTCTTCTATTTATGCATGGACTCAGTTTTAAGTATGATTTCAAGTATATTTTATCATGGCATATGCATATCTCACATACTCAGTACATTCCATAGTATTGACCGCATACTTCTTTGTGCTGCATCCTATTATGATGTAGATCCTGTAGCCCGCTCCCAGACTCGTGGCTAGTAGATCTGTAGCACATCCATCCAGCTTGGTGAGTCCCCTCTCTTTGAGGATTTGGAGTTTAGCTTTATTCCATACTATTAGTTCTTTCTTTCAGTTTTCAGTATTTAGAGTTAGTTGGGGGCTTGTCCCAGCAACTCGTTAGTAGTAGAGGCCTTCAGACATAAAGTTATATATTCAGCTTAATTTAGATTTTCATTTTTAGACTTATATTTGTATAAGAGATTAAGTTGCTCATTACTTCAGTTAAGCTTCCGTTCTTATATTGTTTTCAGTTCTTAAGTCATGTTAATGCCAGAGGGTTATCTTGAGATCGCTTGTGATCTTGGGTCCCATGTTATGTCCATGGGGTAGGCTCGGGGCGTGACAAACTTGGTATCAAAGCATCAGGTTCAAGAGTCCTAGGCTGTCTAAAAGCCGCGTTAACTAGAGTCTTTCTCATGGGTGTGAAGCGCGCCACATTTATGTAGGAGAGGCTATGAGATGTTTTTAGGAAAACTCTACCTCTTTCATGTTTCTTATCATGCAATAGAGTTTAAATCTATTTACCCCCATATTTATGTGTTATTCCCAGTTCCATTGTTTATTCTTCATATATAAGGTGCCAGAAGTAGTAAATGTCAGATTATCTATCAACGAGGTACGCTCAGATCTCTTCCAGAACTTTGTTACTAACTATTCCTCAAGAAAGGAAAGTGTATACTTAGATCCTTGGGTAGTGTTGCCACCTGACAGATGTTGTGTTGTAAGTCATTAGTAGTAGAATGGACCTCGAGCTAGAAGTATGAAGTCAGAAGTGTAGTAGCTTAGGGGGGAAAATAGCATTTGGTTAGAGCATGCATTCAGAGTTGTGTTCTTTTAGATAGGTGATGGGATTATTCATCCCTTAGTGTGGACTAAAGAGTAGTAAAGTATTGTGCTAGTACAAACCAAGTATAGAATGTGAACGAAAGGATGATAGTATGAGAGAGATAATGATGGTTTTATGGGATTTATCTAGTAGGTATGGTATAGTATAAAGTAAGAGTTTAAGTTCATGAAATTGCAACAAGTGTGAATATGTGAGCATGATATATATATGTGGTCTAGAGGAGGATATACGATTTTGAGCCTCTCAATATAGGCTTTAATGCATTTGGTGTGGTGGGTAGTAGAAAGAGAGGACTTTGAGAGTTAGAACCATGTAAGTCTAGCATGTCATTGCAAGGGATATGTTGTAAGTTATTGAATATGGTATGTACAATCCCTATTTGAGATATAAAGATTGAGGCTTAGGCTTTTTAGGCGAGGGAGAGTCTTATGCTGTAGAAGGAAGTGGATATTCCTAGGGTAAAATAAACATAGTTTGTTTAGAGTTTTGAGAGAGGTACACATACTTAGAAATGTAGAACAAACCCAAGGGGGGATATTGTAGCACCTCAGAATCCGAACCAACTTATAAACTTAGAACCCAGAAAATTTTCCGAAATCTTAAACCTGACGGGCAGTCGCCACGGGCGTCGGAGCTTTAATGGGCCATGGGGCACATCATGTGAATCATTCACTGGCCCTAAACCATAGCTTTCCTAACTCGACAACCTCGGGCGATGGGCGTGGCACCCGCCATGGGATGTCAGCCCCACCGTGGGAGCCTTTCAGAAGCCTTTTCCCCAATCCCTTAGTGTTTCGATGGGCGGTCATCATGGGCGTCACGGTTGTGATGGGCCATGGGAACCCACCATGGAAATACTCTAGCGACCTCAAGCCTCAACTAGTTTGCCCAATGACTTGGTCTGACAGGTCGTCGTGGTTACAACGCCCGTTGGGTAGCCTGTCTGATGAAAGTTTTTCTGTAATTTCTTCTTTAAGTCAGGAGTATTCCGGTCTTTTCCCTTATTCTCTTAACTCCTAGTGAGGTCGTTTTGACACTTGTAGTGGGGTTTTATCCCCTATTAGCCTAATCCTTCCCCATTTCCCTTATTCTAAATTCCAAAAGGGAAAGAATCCACTCCTCCAAGCTTCAATCTCCAAGCTAAGGATCTCCATCTTAAAGTCTCCATCCCTCAAGGTTCTACCTTAGAAGTCTTCAACCCTGGTATGTTTCATTGTAGAAGTTCTTCAAGTTACCCTCCTAAATATGCTAGGGAAGAGAGGAGAAGTCTTGGATAGTGTAAGATACAAGAAACCATAAGGTTACCATAGTTATAAGCTTGAATATCGGGATGAGATACATATGGGCTTTTGTTGTACGCTACTAGTGATCCCATTAGTTAAGAGCTCAAGGTTAGTTGGTTTTCATGATAAGAAGGAATGTTATTCTTAAAGGGTAACTCTAGATGCATGAGATTTAGTCGAGACAGGCTTGAACATGATTGAAGAAGGTAGTCAGACTCAGACCTTAGTATCTACAGGTGCGTTGGTGAAGATTTTAGTTGCAAATGGTAAGTGTGCTATTTAGGGAAGTTAGTGTAGTTAAAAAGGTGTTCTTAAGCTTAAAAGTTATCAATTGTGCTATTTAGGCGAGAATAGTTTTGTTCTTACTCCCAGCCCAGGGGGCTCATATCATATCAGTTCTGACCTACCGGTAATCATTCCTAAGACCAGAAGACCCTACGTTCAGTTAAGTCCATGGTAGTAAGTTTAGTTTAGAAAAGAATAATTTTCTCGTATAGTTACTCCTCTCAGTTTGATGTTTCATTCAGTTGAATATGATCCCTAAGAATGTGTTCGATCGCTACGAGTTTCAGTCGAGTCTATTCTCTTAATCCAGACCAGTTATCATGTTAGATATTTGGTTTCATGTCCCATTAGTTATACCTATGCTCTCAGTATACATATATGTTCCATGAATACATATCAATTTATATTTCCAAAAAAATAATTGTTACCATGAAATACTTCCGCTATTAGAACTCTGTTGATAGGATTGCAACCCCTTCCCCCTCCAATCTCAACTTAGTAGTCTTCATTCGAGGACGAATAATCCCAAGGGGGAGATATTGTAGCACCCTAAAAATTCTAAGCCTATATCAGAATCATTCTTCATGTGTTGTTAGACCCAAACTAGATGAGTTTTCTATTAATCTAAGTATTTATATCAATTCCTAAGTTTTGAATAAGTGTTAGATGTGAATCGAAGTCATAAAGGACCCGTAGCTCAAAGTTAAGTTGAAAGCCCATCTACCGATTTAGTTTTCATGTAAGTTCTTACTAGGGTAAACTTCAAATGATCATAAATCCTAGAATATAAAATGTTAGGTGGCCTAGTACCCACCAAATTAAAGGTATTTGAATTATCTTTCTAACTCAACAAACCTCTCATTGATACAAGTTTGGAGTAAAATGTTATGGGCATTTTAGTGAAGCCTTATCAGCTGTCAAAAGCTGACGGGCTGGCCGACGGGCGTGGCTCATTCTGATAGACTGGCCGACGCCCGTGGCTCCCATGACGGCCGTGGTAGAAGCCCATGAGAACCAACCAGTTAGCCCTTTTGGCCCTCTATAAGGGCCACAGTTGGGTTCGACTGCCCGTAGGGGCCATAATTGCCCATGAGAAGCCCCGTCTGGTGACTTTTCTGCCTTTTTTCAGCATTTAAGTTGGGGGTAGTTTGGTCATTTTCTTACCTCAGGTCTTTCCCCTTATCTTTGAAACACCCAAAGGGGTTATCCCTTATAAGAACATCACTCTATCTCTAAAGAATTCGCTCAATACTCTAAGGCAAGGTACCTAGGGTTTCAAGCAAGCAAGATCATAGAAGCTCAAGCAAGGAAGTCTCTCAAGAGTTTTCTAGCTCAAGAGCTCCACCTCCAACCTTAAGGATTCTTCTCTAAGCTTCATCCCCAAAGTTCAAGCTAGAAGTTCTTCATGTTTCAGGTATGTGGGTATTAAACAATGGGTTCCTTTCACCCTTGTGCCCAAAACCCCAAATTTCTATTTTGATTTCATGAACTTGTAAATTAGGGTTTTACCCAATTCTTATGGGTTTTGCTATAAATTGCCTTCTCAGGATTTTATTTTTGAAATTACTACTTAGTTACATGATTTTTCATGGGTTTTTACATTTGAACTCCATTTCAAATTGAAGGCTAATTATGGTAAATCCTACATGCATGAATTGATTAGAGAAAAAATAGGTATTTGATAGCATATTTTTCATGGAATTTCAAGCAAGTGAATGCCTAGTTCCTAGGTTTTACAAAAGTATATGTTATTATGAAATTGAACTAGTGCCATGCAAGTTTTCAAGTTATGAACTATAGCAAGACAAGACACCCGATGTACCATCAATGCTAATGAATCATTTCCTAAACCAAGGTTCGTGAGTAGTATGAAGATCTGAGTTATGACCATGTTTATGAACAAGTTTTGACATCCAGATATGTCACATGTATGTGAGCCTCATGTTATGTATATATATATATTTTGGGAGTAGTATTTAGCACCGAGTTAGACCGGGTGAGAGTACCCTTAGTCCCAGAACTACATGCCACCGTAGGTTCCCTCTACGGCTTATGATAGGATCCTGGTAATACATGGTTCTAACTTTGGCCGGTTAGGACAACCTTTTTCAGTGTGGGTGCATGACACTGGACTCCATGTAGCTCAGCATGGTTTATGTCGGTTAAGATAAACTCCCCACATGATTATTTTCAAGTTATGAAGTTACATGATACTTTACTTTGAATCTTGATTTAACTTCATGTTTTATGTCTTATGTTTTGATATTTACTTATGATTTCTTCTATTTATGCATGGGCTCAGTTTTAAGCATGCATTCAAGTATATTTTATCATGACATATGCATATCTCGCATACTCAGTACATTCCATAGTACTGACCGTATACTTCTTTGTGCTGCATCCTATTATGATGTAGATCCCGTATCACGCTCCCAGACTCATGGCTAGTAGATCTGTAGCACATCCATCCAGCTTGGTGAGTCCTCTCCCTTTGAGGATTTGGAGTTTAGCTTCATTCTAGACTATTAGTTCTTTCTTTCAGTTTTCAGTATTTAGAGTTAGCTGGGGGCTTGTCCCAACAACTCGTTAGTAATAGAGGCCTTCAGACATAGAGTCAGCTATCCAGCTTAATTTAGCTAGTCATTTTTAGACTTATATTTGTATAACATATTAAGTTGCTCATTACTTCAGTTAAGATTTCGTTCTTATGTTTTGTTCAATTCTTAAGTTATGCTAATGCCAGAGGGTTATCTTGAGATCACTTGTGATCTTGGGTACCGTGTTACATCCAGGGGGTAGGCTCGGGGCATGACAATATTTCCCCAAAGTCTTGGGAAGACCAACCATGAAATTCATATCTATTATTTTCCATTTCCATTCAGGAATGGGCATCCTCTGTAGTGTACCACCAAGCTTCTGATGCTTATATTTCACCTGCTAGCAATTTTGACACTTAGCCAAAAAGTCTAGTATATCTTTCTTCATTACACCCTACCAATAGTGTTTCTTCAAGTCTGAGTACATCTTGGTCACTCCATGATGTATAGAGTATTTAGAATTGTGAGCCTCTACTAAGATAATGGGAATCAACTCCTTAACACAAGGCACACAAACTTGCCATTTTATATGTAGAACACCCTCATCATCAGTAATGGCCTCCTTGGCCTCACCCCACAACACCTTATCACAGATCTTTCTCAATTTCACAGCATCAAATTGTTTGCCTTTAATCTGCTTAAGGAAAGAGGGCCTCACATCTACACATGATAACAAACCACCCCTTTAAGATATTTCCAACCTCATGAAGCTTTTAGCCAGTGGCTGAATGTCTCTATCCAACAGATGCCTAGTAGCATTCAGGTAGTCCAAGCTATCCATACTCTCAGTTTTTTTCCTTCTAAAAGAATCAACTACCACATTAGCTTTGCCCGAATGATATAAGATGGTGATATAATAATCTTTAAGTAACTCTATACACCTTAGTTGCCTCAGGTTCAAGTCTTTCTAGGTGAAGACATGCTGCAAGCTATGATGGTCTATGAACACATCACAACAGACTCCATACAAATATTGTCTCCAAATCTTAAGAGCAAATACCACGACAGCTAACTCTAAGTCATGAGTAGGATAGTTCTTCTCATGTACCTTGAGTTGCCTTGAACCATAAGTAATGACATGCCATTCCTACATCAATATAGCACCTAAACTAGATCATGAGGCATCACAATATATAATAAAGTCCTTACCTTCAACTAGTAAAGCACGAATAAGAGTTGTGGTAAAAAGAGTCTTGAGCATTTAGAAGATCTCCTCACACTCCTCTAACTAAACAAATGGTACTTCCTTCTAGGTCAGGCCAGTCAGATGAGTAGCAATGGATGCAAAGTCCTTAATGAACCTGTGGGGGTAGTGCTAAAAGGCATCCCTGTCAGGGTAGTTTCCGTGGCTCTCAGACTTGAGGTAGGGGATTTTCTGGTAGGGATCAATTTCATTGCTTTCTTTATAGCAGGCCAGTTTTAGTGGCTCCATAGGTTTCATATGGTGGTTGTACAACGCATGTTATGCAGTGTAGGCAAGGTTTTCTAGGGTTTGCATTCAGGGTATATAGGCCATTATGGCTAGTCAGGCTCAATGAGATCTTCCTGATACACTTCATCTGGTAGAGGTTATTTTTAGTGTGGTGAGTGTGGGCGCTTTGCTAGGGATCGCCCCATGATCATGCCTTCCATTCAGCAGGGTTAGCAAGTTTTATCTCCAGGGCTCCAGTGCCACTAGCTAGTGGCAGTGTTCAGGGTAGTAGAGGTGGTCCCTAGGTAGCGAGAGGTAGTGTGCGGAGTAATAGGGGTGGTTCCCAGATGGTTAGAGATAGCTTTCAGCCAAGTGGTTAAGGTATTCATCCAGAGTCGAGAAGCACCGTGCATCACAACAGGGCTTATTTGGGTTTCTATAGTTGTAGGGTGATTGGTCACTATTTTAGATATTGTCCTCGGTGAGGGATAATGGAGCCTTCAATATCGACTACTCAGGCTAGTGATAGACACCATCAACTCTATGACCCTCTTGGTAGGCCAGAGGTAGAGGTTCTAGATATCGTTACTGTAGGTACGACTTTAGTTACCATCAGCTAGTGCTGGAATTATTTGCCTTGCGGATCTACCTTTTTATTTTGTGCATTTGTATATATGCCTACCTATTTCTTGTTTGGTTGTATTACTAGTTGAGTTTGTAGTGTTTATGCATGTCATTTCTCAGTAGGTTGATTCTTTTAGTAGTGGATGGGGTGTGTTGTCTTTGGAAGGTGACTACCTGGGGTTATGACTCGTGGGTAGGTCTTGTTAGCTTTATTTCTGGTTTATTTTGTGTTTCTAGAATTGGTTTGAGTATGTTAATTTTTTGCGGTCTTGGGTGGTTGTTGCCTAGGCTATTATCTAGTATTTTCTAGAAGTCTTTATGTTTGTATGGTGTACCGGTAGCTGCGTACCGGGGGAAGGTTGCTTTGTCTTAAGGATAATGGCATTAGGCATGCAAGCGGGTGTTATTTGGTTTTACTTTTCTCGGAAGGTTAGAGTCGATCCTCTTTATTTTGGTTGGTTTTGGAAGTTTGCAGGCATATGGGTTGTTTTCTTTTTTTTCCTCAGTTTTTAGTTTGGTTGAGTTGGGCATTCAGCCTATTCTTTTCTTTCCTTGTTAAATGTCGCCAGTTACAGATGTGGGAGCTAAGGAAACTGCTCCAGGATCTTTTGAGAAAGAGTTTGTCAGGTTCAGAGTATCTTTGGAAAGGGTTTTGTTTTGTTTGAAAAAGGAGGGAGATGACTCCTTTGTATGTATAAATGTGGTTCTAGTAGCTGACTGAGGTGACGTCTGAGCATATGCTTAGTTTTGTGTGTTGATGACTTGATTCTACCAACTACAGAGTGCAGTGGCATTTTCCTTAGATAAATTCGAGGTCAGATTTCCTTCTAGTAAGAGATCAAGGTGGTGGCCATTTCCAAGACTACTTTTGGGGGATTATTGCATCAGCGATGATCTTCCTTGTTACATTCTTTAGGTGACCCGAAGTTTCAGAAACACCTATGGATTGGGCAGATTGTATATTCAAAGACTAGTTAGTTCCAGTTTCTATAGTGTTCATCGGCGGTGTATAAGTATACTCAGGGGTTCGACAGAGGCATTGATTAGCAATTGGAGTTGGGTTTCAGAATCATGGGCTAGCAGGTAACTTTAGATGGATTTGTGGAAGGTTCTCTTTGGTTGTATCATCTTTGTGCCAAAAGGCAGTGAGTACGGGCTGTTTAGCTTCTCTCTTTCAGTTTCTGAGTGGCCATTAGCCTTGGACATCCAGTCCTTGGCTAACTATTTGATTAGACTGGACTTGTCAGATCCCAACAGAGTTCTTTCCAGAGTTGAGGTCCATTATACCTTGGTTGGACAGATTAAGCAACATCAGTGCAAGGATTATCGGTTATGGGAATTATGTGATCAGGTTGTACAGGTTGAGGCCAGTAGGGTTACTTTAGATTCTGGTGGTATACACAATCTATTATATAGAGATATTGTGTGATCCACTAAACAAGATAAAGTCACTATATAGATCACAAGATTGTAATAATATTATGACTACGACTTCAATAAGTGAATCATATTGATGATTAACAAAGGCACAATGGATGAGCCAGAAAAGTGTACTATTTTTGTTGGTGGCAGTATTTGATTGATAACTTGTGATTAGTTCGTCTTTGTTTGATAATGGGTCTAGAGATTATTGTGTTATTTACAATACATTTATGATCTTGTAATTATTTTGATTATTGTCATCCTTCCACTTTTAATTAATTGATTAATTGCTTTTTATTATTGAAAAAATAGGAATAGATAAAAGTTGGTTGAATATTAGAAATAGAGTTGACCAAAGATTTAGAGATGGAATAGATTTCTTTCTTGATTGGGCATTCAGTCAACTTGGGGTGAGCACTATTATTCGATGTCCTTAGAAAGGGTGTATGAACAAAACATTCAAGCCAAGAATTGATGTAAGAGGATACTTGTTGAATAGGGGATTCTGGGATTCTTATAAGGTGTGGGACTTACACGGATAACTTTTGGTTGGAGTTGAAAATTCTAATGTCACAGGTAGTGATGAAGTAGAAGATAATAGCATTGAAGAAGATGATATTTCTGAAATGATTCATTATACTTGTGGATATAAATATGGAGGATACTAATAATTCTTCAAAGGACAATGAAGAGCCAAATGTGCATGCAACAATGTCTTACAAATTGTTAGAGGCTAATCAGATGGAACTTTATCTTGGTTGTAAAAAAGTCTCAAAGTAGTCTTTTATTGTTATATTACTTCACTTGAAGTTCCTTTAACCATTTGTACCCAAGTCTTTCTATGAAGCAAAGAAAATCTCTGTGACCTAGTCTTGGGGTACACCAAAATAGATGCATGTAAGAATAATTTTATATTATATTAATGCGATTATGAGAATGTCCAATCATGTTCAGAGTGTGGTGAGTGTAGATGGAAGTTAGAAGAACACAAAGGCAAGAAAGTAGGTCATAAAGTATTGTGACATTATCCAATCAAACCGAGGCTTTAAAGAATGTACATGGCAAAAGAGACATCAAAGAAAATATACCGCACAAGGAGAAAAATATTGATGATTGTGTTATGCGGCATCTGTTTGACTCAATGAGCATCATCCTACCTTTTTAGCTGAGTTAAGAAATGTTTGATTGGGTTTAGCAAGTGATGGTTTCCAACCTTATAGGAATATGAGTTTCAATCATAGTATTTGTCCTGTCATACTAGTTAAATATAATTTGCCACCATGGGAAAGCATGAAAAGTACATATTTCATGATGACACTTCTTATTCCAGGCCCTAAGTATCCAGGCAATGATATTGATGTATACTTACAATCAATGATTTAAGAGTTTAAAGAATTATGGAAGGGGGTGGAGACTTATGATGCCCACTAAAAATCTAATTTTCTTATGCGCGTGGCTCTCATGTGGACGATTAACGACTTTCCTACATATGGTAACCTTTCTGGATGGTCAACCAGCTTTCATAAAGACACACAATTAATTTCTTTATGTAATAAATTATGTTATATTCCCATCATCGCTTCTTTCCCATGAACCATCCATGGCATAAAAATTGATTGTTATTTGATGGGAAAGTGGAAATGGGAGTTGCACCTAGTCCATTAACAGGTGATGAAGCACTTGTGCAATTACAAGATTTGGGCAATGTGACTTATGGTAAAGGGCAAAAGCAAAAGCAAAAGCGTAATGTTCCTAGCGATGCATATAATTAGAGGAAGAAAAATATCTTTTTTAAATTGCCTTATTGGAAGAGTCTTATGTTACGACATAACCTTGATATGATGCACATAAAAAGAAATGTGTTTGATAATATTTTATCAAATGTGATGAATATGATTGGAAAGACAAAGGACACATTGAAAAGTAGATATGATTTGGTGGACCTTAGAATTAGTAAGGGTTATATTCAATTGAGGATGGGGATAATATTTTATTATCGATGGCATGTTATGCTTTGTCCCCTCAAGAGAAGTTGAAGGTATGCAATTTCTTAGCTAATTTAAAGGTTCTAGATGCCTTTTCATAAAATATTTCAAGGTGTGTTAATGTACTTGAGAAAATGATGCATGGATTGAAGTGTCGTGATCATCATGTATTATTGCAAGATATTTTACCATTAGCTATACGTGGTTTGTTGCTTAAGGAAGTTTGTGAACCAATTATAGCCTTTGAAATTTTTTTCAAGATTTTATACTTGAAGGTCCTGACAAATTGAAGACTTTGATATCTTAGAGGCTGAAATTCCTATCAAATTGTGTAAACATCAAAAGGTTTTTCTTTTGGCGTTCTTTTATGTCATGATTCATTTTCCAATTCACTTGGCAAGAGAGGAAAAACTTGGTAGACGTGTTTAATATCGGGATATGTACCCTATTGAGAGGTAATACATTATTCTATAATTTAAATGCCAATATATTTAGAATGCATATTCTATAATTATATTAATGAGAAATCTATATATAGATATTTGCGAGAACTTAAGGCATATGTTCACAACATAGGTCATCCAAAAGGTTCAATTGTTGAAGGTTATTTGGCAGAGGAAAGCCTTACCTTTTGTTAATGATATTTAAAGAATATCTCAACCAAGTTCAGTAAACCGACTAGAAATGATGATAAATCTGTGTCAAATGGTGAGATGTCTATCTTTAAAAAAAGTGGGCAAACAAAAGGGGCTTTATATGGAAAGAGTCTACCTCATGATGAGTTCAACCAAGCATGTATGTATATGCTTTAAAATTGTGAAGAGGTTTTACAATACATGGAGTAAGTCTCTTATTAATTCAAATATAATTTAACATTGAGATAGTTCAATTAATCTTAACTAACATAAAATGTAGGAAATACATGAGAGAGATTGAAATGCAAGGTTCAATGAGAGCTCATGGGATGCATAACAAAGGGTTTATTGATTCGTTTCGTACATATGTAGGTGTCTACTTAAATTACAAAATCAATATTAGTATTTATCCCATGGTCTTATATTAGTCATAATGGTGTTGTTTGCTTCTATAAATATTTGTATTATTTGCACAAGGATGCGCAACTGATGAGCTCATAGGCTTAGCCGTTGGTCCAGAACTATTGGTGCATCAATATTCAACATTTATGGTGAATGGATTTAGATTTTAAACAAAAGAGCATATGATAAAAACACAGAACATTGCAGTTCTTGTGAGAGGAAATGATTCAAATTCTAATAAGAAGTATGATGGTGTATTATAGGACATCTATGAGTAGCTTTTTATAGGAAACAAAAAGGTTCATGTAATGACACTCTCTAGGTCATTTTCTTGATTTTGCATGCTTTTTCCATATTTCAAGCTTTTTCATAGTGGCTACAGGTCATTTATGACTTATTGAGACTGACGGTTCAGTTTTCAAGCAGTTCATTTGTCTTTTAAGCCCTTTTCTCTATTTGCAACTCTTAAGGGTTGTGGAGTTGACTTTGGTCAACATTCATAAAAGACGGCCTCAGATGGAAATTTCGTTAGTCCTTTTATCTCTGGAATGTCAACTTTGGGCTAGAGGGACTTTTGATTTGGGTCCCGAGGCTTCCAGACTCATTTTTGGCTATCGGGTTCCCTGTTGGTTAGAGTTGGTTTTTGGGTGTAGGGCCCACTTTTAATTAAGACAATCTCCATTGGGAATTTTGTCAATTTTGTTGAGTCTGGAATGTCATTTTTGATAGGGTAGAATGTTTGGTTGTGTTCACAGGGTTCAAAATGTATCCCGATGGTGCGATTAGAGAATATTGATGTGTGTTATTGCAGCTGGTGCTGCTGGTATCTTGTATGGAGCACCTGCGTGACTGGGGGAGAACTTGTACAGTGGCCCTTATGGTCACTAGCCGTACCTGTGGTCCTGGGTGACATCAACAGGGGGCGCCCCTGTGCTCATTTTCTGTGCCTGTGAAGCTGCCCCTACAATGGATTCACCGCACCTGTGGGGGTTTGGGGTTTGGTTGATCACCACCCCTGCAGTGTTGTGCATGCAATAGTGAGGCCCTACTTGCATCATTTTGACCATAAGTGTACCAATCACTGGTAGTTAAAAGAAATTGTCTTCTTTATTTCATTTCATTTCCAACTTAAAACCCTCAATTGATAGAGCTTGGCTTAGGTGGAAAATCACCAATTCTCATCTATTTTGTGTCCTATTGTAATGACCCTTCCGGTCATTCCCACGTTTATGATTTCCTTGTACTGTTAGAGCTTTCTTGTAGCGGCCCCAAGTTATTTATGGCTTTCTGGGACTGGTGATTTGGTGCCCTAGCCGTTCATTTGGTCTTTATAGCCATTTTCCAGTTTTAGAGCCTTAACTTAGGATATCATTGACTTCGGTTAATATTCTTGGTAAACTCACTCGAAATCAGATTCCAACAGTTTTGTTAGCTCCATAGCATGGATTTTGGTTTAGATGGACCCTTGGTCGAGGTTTGGGAGCTCTCAATTTGGTTGTGTTGGTTTTTGTGTTTCTAGCCAGTTGAACTTGAAAGTTTGACTTTGGTCAACATTGGGAGAAGACGGCCTCGGATAGAAATTTTGACAGTGTTGTTAGCTCTAGAATGTTGACTTTGGGCTAGAGGGACCTTTGGTTTGTGTCCCGAAGCTTCCAGACTCATTTTAAACCTTAGTGTTCTATTTTGAAAAAGTTGGCCTAAAGTTGGATTTTAGGCCTAGGGCCCACTTTTCATTAAATCAACCTCCGTTGGGATTTTTGTCAATTCCATTGAGTTTGTAATGCCATTTTTAGTTGAATAGATCAGCTCATTTGTGTTTGCGGGACCCCAAATTCATTATCGGAGGTCCATTCGAAATCTGCCAAGGTTGGCAGGGGCCTGTGTTGTTGCTGGTATGGGAGCCAGGGCATCTCCTGGGCCACGCTTGCACGCACATACCTGCACCTGGGCCCCCCACAAGCATGCCGGCCAGGCCTCGGCAGCCAGCTCCTATGCGCATGCCAACCCGCCTTGGCGCCAGTGCGCCTACGCCTGCATGGCTGCTGGGGCGCCTGGGCGTGGCAGCTTATATAGATGTGCCCCTTTTAAAATTGTCATCTTTCTTTCTCTTCTCCTTAGGAGATTTCTCCATCACTATTAGCTCAATAAAACTCCAATTCTTCACCTGATCATCCCCATAGCTTGGAGAATTAATTATTTTTGGTCCGTGCTCGTTTGAGGCATTTTGAATTGGTAAGTTTCCATGTTAAACTCCTTTAGATTCCATGAAATTTCACTCTTTATTTCTTCTAGTTTAGGGGCTGTTTGAGCCCTCATTCATGGTCTAGTTCTGCTCAATTTTAGGGTATGAACTCCCGGGAACTTGGGGAACATTGTGATGTTTTTCATTTCTGACTTTGGGTTGCGGGGTCCATGGGCCCACTTGTGACCCGAATTTCAATCCAGCTATACTTTTAGCAATATGGGTATCATTAGTTTTATTTTAATGCGTAGATTGCCTTCTTGATAGTTTTATTGCATTTCAGAGTTTTTCAGAGCAGTTCAGGCTTGGACATCGTTGTTCTAGCAGCTTGTCATCGGATGATAGGTAGGTTATGGTTTAACTCTTCTAGACTTTTCATATTGTACTAATTAGTATCCTTGGATTGGGTTTATTAGCTTGGTACCCCAGACCTTGTCCGCTTCTTCATGTCCATCTTATTTTCCCTCTGATGATTGTAGTATTCATTGTAGTTGATAGTATAACGCTTGTGGTTCTGTATGGCCTTGTATTTGACTATGAACCGTAGATGGTGGATTATTTGGGAATTTCCATGAGTCTCGAACATCGATATTCAATTGTAAAGCTAGTTATCTGTGTTGTAGAGCGATTGGAGCCTTTGCAGCGCCGATAGGTTGTTTGTGACCCGTTGGGCTACTGTTTGTGTTTGGGCATATCATTATCCTGCATGTCTTACTACTGTTTTATTTTTGGGCCTACTATTAATGGTTTTCTAAACCTTGCATGGCCCCGAGGGCCCATTTTCAGTAAAAATGGTTATAAAAGGTTTGGAATTAATTTTCCTGGATCTTCTTGGGGTAAAAGAGTTAAAAGGATTATTTCATCACCGGCTTTCATACAATTACTAGACTCGGCAGAGCCAGAGTGCTAGGCATGTTTTACTATTTGTTTGGCACTATACTAGACACTGACGAGTGGAGCATCATACTTATTTTACTACTATTTTAGACCCGATTACGCCTAGGCACCCTTGTTGGGGTTTTTGAGACTTAATTCACTAATTTAGACCCGGATAGACTCTAGGCATGCATTTTTGATGATTGGTTACTAGTTTGGATTTGGACACACTCTGGACTATTACATTGATACTTGAAGTTTACTATATGGTCGAGGACCTCTATGGACCTTGCCGATTAAGACCAGGGGCTATGTGCAGACTGTGTCGGAGGAGGGGTATATGGTGTAGTTGAGGTATACGGGTCGTATCCTTCCATGAATCCTACCTGCTGGGCCTATAAGCATCGAAAGAGGTACATACAAAGTTAGTGTTCTACCTAATTTTCCTATTGCATCATATCATTCATTTGCGTGTGATTCAACCCTTATTTGCTATTTGCTAATTGTATGCTCTAGTAGTATAGGATGCCAGAGGGTTTGGCTTCACTTGTATGTGTTTCTCGGGTGTATGGGTGCCTGTTGGGACTGTAGGTAGACTTATTATTGTCCTATCGTGATTCTAGTTCTGATTATGTCTATATTCAGGTTCTTATTCGATGTTTCACATTTGGGAGTGGTGTTGTATATACTTCTGGTTCACTTCTTGGTTATACTTGGGTTATTGGCTGACTATTCCTACTTTGAAAGTGTACTTTTGGCATGATTTAGTTGTTAGAATTGGGTTTCAAGCATGAGTTTATTTACTTGTTTTCCTCCCTTTCCTTTCTATTAGAGGTTACCGATATACTGCCTTCTTCTTAAACTCTCCTTATATATATTATTATTGCAAGGACCCCAGGTGCATTCTTCTTTCTTCACCTGTGTTCTATGATGTATATTACTAGTAGCTAGCCGAGCGTATTTGTCTTCTCCTTGTACTTTTCTGTGCTAGCTTTTGTATACCTATTCATTATTTTTGTGACTACTTATTTATTTTCTGCTATATTATTGATCTTTTATCTTCTATGTGCTCAGTTGGCCTATGATGCCTACTCGGCACCCGTTGCTTACCAATTGATGCTCATACTAAAATTTGTATCTTCCTGGTGCAGATCCTAGTGTGGGACATCACCGGTAATTTGTGGAGACTCATGCGGAAGGATTTTGGACTATCTGAGGCTTGAGGGTGAGCTCTTAATGACTGAGGCTTAGCTTTTAGCTCATCTTTTATATTATGTACTCTTTTTTTACTCAGAGACATATGTATATATTCCTTTGGATCTTTTGTACTCTGTATATTTAGTACCGGCTCTTATACTATGATACCAAGTCGTGGGTTTGGTTTAGTTTCCGCTTATATATATATATATATAGATATATTGATATATATATATATATTCCTGTTGCTTATTTCCTTACCTTGTTCCTTGGTTCCTATATTTATACTATTCTTCTGCATTCTTGTTAGTTAGTAGCCTATTACTAGCCATTCCAGGATATGGGGATTGGTTCGCGGGTTGTAAGTGCCATCATGGCTAAGAAATTGGGTCATGATAGCTTGATATCAGAGGTTAGGTTCACCAGTGTCATTAGTATAAGAGCCAATGTCTAGTAGAGTCCTACGGATCTGGGCAGAGATGTCCCTACTTAATCTTAGGGAGGCTACAATGGCATCATAGGAAATATGACTCTCTTCATGATTCTGTATCATGCGTCTTGTCCTTGATGGTTTCCTGAAATCTCACTTATTCAGTTTATTCTCCTGTAGATGGTTTGTACGAGATTGTCGACATCAAGCGGGGGCGAGCCTTCAACTTTAGCACCCTTGACTCAAGATAGGGGCCGGGGAGGTCGCAGAGGTAGAGCTAGGGGACGTGCCCGAGCAGTGGCTCCAATTAGAGATCCTAAGGTCGAGGTTTAGCCTGAGTATGAGCCCAAGATTGTTCCAGAGCAGTAGCCTGTGGACTGGGGGATAGCCCAGGTACCACCAGTGCCAGCACTAGTTTATGTACTAGCTTCAGCCCCAGATCCTTCATCAGATATTTGGGGTTTACTTCTTCAATTGTTGGTTATGATAGAGGGACTTCCTTCAGATGTAGCACAAACATCCGTTCAGAGGGCAGCCCTGGGTGTACAATGTTCAGGAGCACAGTACCATATGCTGCACAACCTCTTGCTCCTCTTCCAGCTATGACAAACACGAAGAAGAAGGTGTTGGGTAGATTTTTGAGATTGGCTCTATCTAGATTTGCTGGTACACCTGGTCAAGATCCTTATGATTTTATCTCTACTTGTGAGAAGAAACTACACCATTTTGCTTTGTTGGAGACTGACGGTGTTGGATACACTACATATCAGCTGGAAGTCCCAGCTAAGTTATGGTGGAGGGCCCTGTTTACTTGCAGACCATCTTCGTTTCCTCCGTTACTTTGGTCAGAGTTCTATGAGGCCTCAATGAGCCATCTTTCTTACGTACAAATAAAACTGGTGCTCCCCAAGGGGATGTACTAGGCCTTATGAATCTCTTTTCTAACAAATCTTTTAATTGTTCCTTCAATTCTCATAATTCTGCCGGGGCAATCCTATATGGAGGGATGGAGATGGGTTGAGTACCTAGAATCACATCAATACCAAACTCTATCTCTCATTCTAGAGGCAAACCTGGAAGCTCTTCGGGAAATATGTCAGAAAATTCATTTACCACTGGAATAGATTGAAGATCTAGTGGCTCCGCATCTATATCTCTCACTCTCAGTAGATGACATATGTACCCTTTGGAAATCATTTTCTTTGCCTTAAGATAAGCAATAAACTTACCTCTTGGCGTCCCAACATTACCTTTCAATTTAAGGACTGCCTCTTTTGGAAAATGGAAACTCATCCTCTTAGCTCTGCAATCTACCGTGGCATAACATGAAGCCAACCAATCCATACCCATTATAACGTCAAAATCTATCATTTCTAGCTCAACAAGGTCAGCCAATGTGTTACGGTCACAAACAGTTACTATGCAATTACGATAGACTTTTCTAGCTATAATAGACTCGCTAGTTGGCATAAATACTTCAAATGGTTTAACCAATAATTCTGGCGTTCTTTCAAACTTTCCAGCAATCAATGGAGTTACATATGATAGTGTAGAGCCCAGATCAATTAATGCATATACATTATGTGAAAATATAGACAATGTACCTGTAACCACTTCAGGTGAAGCCCCCAAATTCTGTCGATCCGCTAGAGCATATGTACGATTTTGAACTCCACTGGAACTAGCAGTTCCTCTACCACCTCTACCACGACCTGCAGGCACCTGTGGCTCCCTACCTAAAGATGGCACCGATGATGATGATGCAGCAACCGATCCAGTAGGTTGTGCCATGCTACCCATGCCCCTTTGAGGGCAATTTCTCATCATGTGTCCCGGTGTACCACACCAAAAACAAGCATTTGTTCCAAGCTGACATATACCTGGATGATTTTTTCCATATTGTTTACAAGACTGTCTAGGAGGTCTTGGTTGGCTCGCACTTCCTTGTTCTTGGTACCCCCCGCTACTTGTGAGCCTTGACTCTCCTTTGCCCAAATTGATTATCCCTAGACCCATTGCCAAAATTGATTAGCCCTAGACCCTTGAAATCGAGGTGGAGTGCTAGCTGTAGAATAGGAAGATGATGGCCTAGGCGTTCTATTAGAAAATGGAGGCTTAAACTCACCTTGGGATGGCGTAAACTGCCCCATAGATCGGGCCTTCTTGGACTGCCTTCTTTCCGACTCTTGTGTCCTTCTTCTTTGCCTTTGATCCTCCATCTTTTGTGCAAAAGATTGTATCCTTGCTATATCCATATCTTTGTTCAAAGCAGCAATAGTACAATCCCTAACCAGATATGAATCCAATCGATCCACGTAACGATGAACTCTATCCTCCATAGTAGCTACTACATTAGGAGCATACCTGGCCAAAGAATTAAACTTGAGACTATAGACACGCTCATATTCCCTTGATGAATATTTAAGAATTGAGTTGCACGGGCCTCCCAAATCTCCAATGGCAGATAATGGTCAAGGAATGCCTTTTTAAACTCTTTCCATTTAGCTGAAGGTGTATTTGTAACCCTAGATTGTTTACAAGCTTCGTACCATAATATAGCCACACCCTTTAATCTATATGCTGCCAACTCAACTGCTTCCTTACAAGATAAATGCATAATATCTAAGGTCCTTTGGATTTGATCAATAAAGTCTTGCGGATCTTCATTAGGATCTGACCCGGTGAGTGATGGAGGGTCCAAATTAAGGAAATCACGTATCCGCACACTAGCTTCCCTATTTGCACCACTAGTACCTGCAATTGGACCTGCTTGCCCTTGTCCTTGACCAGCAAGTATACGAGTCAACAATTGGACTGCATTCTTTAAATTTTGGTCAGTAGCATTAACAGGTGGTTCTTGGGGTGATGATGCCCTCCTTAGCTCTTCTGGAGACGGAGGAGTGGAGGAAGTTCATGATGAAGACATAAGTTGAGCCTCACTTTGATTAGCTTGTCTAGGTGGTGATTTTCTGGTCCCTTCTCCAGTAGCCACATCTACTTGCTTACCAGTACTCTTACTTTTCCTAGTAATCGACATTTTTGCTATAATGAAAATCATTTAAAGGTTAGATACGATAAACCTATAACATTGGCTCTATTGCACGATATAAGAGATGAAGAAAAAGAGACAACTCCTAAATGTCCCATAGCCTCCTGTTTATAGATGTGGTGCACAACACACCCATAAGCAAGACTCTACATCGACACGACTTTGTAGACTCCCTAGGATGACCTGCTCTGATACCACTTTTGTCATGCATCAAATTCCATTTAGACGGACATGCACTCGATGCCCTAAAGGCCCGAGAGAACTAACTTATAACCTGTTATTTATCATGCATATAACTATGACAATTAAGAAGCTTTGACTATAGATAAGCTCCCTGAATAACAAGACCAACATAGATAGGCCCAAAACTTATGTACACGATCTGGCCGTTGAGGCCACAATTGTTAAGAGCAAAGACATAAATAAGCTTTACTTTAACATTGGTCTACAAAGCCTCTACAAGATAGACAAACTTAGTTTAGGTCAGGACAGGGCCCCGCCTCACCCTTAACTATACAATACCAAAAATATATACCAAAGACTCGGTAAAGCCCCGAATCAACCTGGAGCTCACCAACAGCAGCCGAGTGTCCTGTGCTCCTACTGGGGAGGTCTACTAGCCAAAGTACATATGCCTGCAGCATGAAACACAGTGTCCCCCATGAGAGACGTCAGTACGAGAGAATGTACTGAATATGTAAGGCATAAAGTAAACCATATGTAAACAAGAGCTCAAATAGAATCAGGTATCAGTGCATAAACGTGTAAATAAGAACAGAAGATCACATTTGCTTACACTTGTGAAATCATGTATATTACATTCTTTTGGTTACTCTTCTTTGCTTTATAATCATTGTAAGGCATGTGATACACTTGACCAACTGATCAGTGGTAGAAGAGAAGTCCCATGCTAGGCAATTTAACCCCTGGGATGCTGCCCTCGTAAATATACAAATTAGGATCGACCCATGCTAGGCTTTCGCCCCTAGGCTGCCACCCATAAGTACACAAATAGGGATTGACCCATGCTAGGCTTTCATCCCTGGGCTTCCACCCACACATATACAAATTACTTTATTTAGTTTCTTTAATCTTTGAGATTGTTACTTTGGTGGTTGTAATCTTTATTGAGCTCAAAACTATGGACCAGTAGTAGAAGACATGTGAATATGCACTTAAGGCAGTAACAATGATATAAGGAGCAAACGTAATATCAACGTAATGTTTAGGAGCTTATATGACACAATGAACCTCATTTGGCTTAGAGAATAACTCACAAAGCTTGCTGTTGAAAGTACCTTTACTAGGAAAAGCACTTAGGAAACTCACTTTGTTGGTAACAACACAAATATAAGAGTTCATAAAAAACCTTACATACCTTGTTGTGTAACTCAGATATTACAACGAATTAAGCTTCCCCCTTTTAGATTATTTATCTACAATGAAATACGTGGCAAAACTAGTATTAGTAGCTAGTTAACAAATTTGGGCTACTTGATCTCACTAAATCAGTAACTGGGCAGTAAGCTCGTAATTGATCAAACCAAGAGTGTTCCTTTCACCTCTTCTCCTCTAAACATATCTATATACTATACGACCTTCTCATAAGGTCCCTTGAAACTCTTCCGACTTCACAGCATATACCAAACAACATACAAATGTGTGTAGGCAGCAAGTTAACATAACACTCAATTAAGTGGTGTATTACCACACCCCCCTTCCATACTTCAATACAACTTCACACACCCTTTTACAAGCTCAACCAAGCTGTCCCAAATATATACACATAAAATCGATCCTAAAATAGTCCCAAACATCCTTTAACATAATAAGAAAGTATTTTAACTCAAGGATTCCAATCACTACACCATGGTTCTTGACACAAACACATACATAATTCTCCATCAAACTTGTATATAAAAAGGGGCAAAAATGGGCAGTAACTTTACCTTAAATTCTGAAAATCTGTTCTCCTAACTTGTACTTCTTCAAGAGCTTGAACTCCCCTTCAACTTAGCTTGAAAAGAGGGAGAATACTTAAGAACCCTAATGATATTTTATGGCTGCTATGTGAAGCTAAGAGAGAGAGAGAAAGAAAGAACTTCTAAAATCTGATTTTTTTCCCCAAGTTAAAATGAGTGCAATGAACTGGTCTTAACCTCTTTTAAGGGGGACTACTTTGGCTGACTTTTCTTGCTCATTTTGAGCCACAAAATGTCAAGAAGGTGATATACCTACTTGTCTATTTAACATGGGCTTTGTTGGACTTAACTTTATTAGGCCTTGGCTGCCAATTCTTCCCCTTTCTTTCACTTCTTTGGGCCAGAATTTATTCAAGTGGGTGATGGGTGTACTTGGCCCTCTAAGCTAGTCAAAATAGTCTTAGTAGGTGATGCACCTACTTAGTTCTTTAAGCTGGTCAATACGTCAAAGTAGGTGATGCACCTACTTATCACCTACTAGCTTAGTTAAGTCAAGCAAGCTGCTCACTTATTTTATTCCATTTTCTAATTTATAATCCCTTTTGCTTCAACTTAATACTTCACCCTAAATATTAAGCTCAAATACAGCCTTACCATCTCGAGTTTAAATACTTTTGTTGAGGTTAACTTGGCCGTTTACGTGCTGAACTGAATGGGGCATTACAACACCTCCCAATACACATTAAACTATCACTGCTCATATAAGAAACTTGGTCCCTCACCTATACGACAAGGCTATGTCAAGTGATATATGAATTGGACTAGTATATGCAGAATACGAGATGTTACAGGATTAGCCACAGCAACACCAGGGTCAGTCTAGTCGACCGATTTAGGGATCGCTTCTGACTGTTGGTAATTCTTAGTTTGAGCAGGGTCAGAGTAGCCAGTAGGGTTATGGTGGTCAGACTCTGAGGGGTACATCTTCTGGGGCATCAGGCCATAGTGGACACACCGGTGCAAGCTAGTTCATCTAGGCAGGGTAGACCATCAAGGCCTTGTTATGAGTGTGGAGTTATTGGTCACTTTGCTAGAGATTTCCCCCAGTGGGGTACAGTTCATCCAGGCGCTCAGTCGGCTAAGCCTATTCGTATAGTTTATCCACCGGATAGAGGAGGTAGTGTTCAGGGTCATAGTGGTGCTCTACATGGCAGGACAAGTGGTAGGAATAGTGGTCGATCAGGTGGAAGTCATCATCAGTTTTATGCAATCCCTAGGAGATCGGAGGCAGAGGCCTCTGATGCTATGATCACAGATAGAATTTATGTATGTTGTCAGTCTGATGTGGCTTTATTTGATCCTAGATCTACTTACTCGTATGTTTCTGGCTACTATTTATCTTGTTTGAGGTTGGCTAGTGAGTTGTTATCTATGCATGTATTTGTTTTAACCCCAGTAGGAGATTCTTTAGTAGTGGATCGGATTGGGAGATCCTGTATGTTTTCTGTTGGAGATAATGAGACTTGGGGTGATTTGATGATTCTTGATATGTTAGGCTTTGATATAATTCTGGGCATGAACTGGTTATTACCAAATCGAGCAGTTTTGGATTGTTATGCTAAGACTATTACCATAGCCGTGCCTGGTGTATCCTCGATTGTGTGGCAGGGTTCTGTTAGTTGTGCATCGTCTGGGATCATCTCTTATCTTTGAGATAGGAAGATGATTTCTAGTGGTGTTTGGCTTATCTAGCATATGTTCGAGATGCTAGTGCTGACCCTTCTTCCTTTGAGTCGGTTCCTGTGGTTAGAGATTTCCTAGATATGTTTCCTACTGACCTACCAGGCCTTTCACCTGAGAGAGATATTGACTTTGCTATTGAGTTAGAATTGGACACTAGACCTATTTCTATTTCTCCTTACTGTATGGCTCAATCTGAGTTGAGAGAGCTTAAGGATCAGCTCCAGAATTTGTTAGCTAAGGGTTTCAATAGGCTAAGTGTGTCTCCTTGGGGTGCTCCTATTCTGTTTGTGAAGAAGAATGATGGGTCGATGTAAATATGTATTGATTATCAGTAGCTGAATAAGGTGACCGTAAAGAATAGGTATCTGATGCCACACATAGATGACTTGTTTGATTAGCTTCAGGGTTTAGTCATGTTTTCAAAGAAATATTTGAGGTTCAGCTACCACCAGTTGAGGATTAGGACCGAGGACATCCCTAAGACAGTATTTAGGATACGTTATGGCTACTATGAGTTCTTGGTGATGTCTTTTGGGTTGACTAATGCCCCTACAACTTTCATGTACTTGATGCACAAGGTGCTTAGCCCATATTTGGAGTCATTTGTGATAGTTTTCTTAGACGACATCCTGATATACTCGCGGAGTAGAGATGAGCATGAGCAGCACTTGAGGATTATACTGTAAACTTTGAGAGCGCTTTATGCTAAGTTCTCAAAGTGCGACTTTTGTCTTCAGTCAGTTGCATTCCTAGGGCACGTGGTGTCTAAGGATGGGATTAGAGTGGACCCGAGTAAGATTTTAACGATCCGTGATTGGCTGAGACCTACTACTCCTACTAAGGTTTGTAGCTTTGTTGGGTTAGTAGAGTACTGCAGGAGGTTCATCGAGGGGATTTCTTCCATTATAGAACCTTTGACTATGAAGACTAGGAAGGATGTCCTATTTTAGTGGTCAGATCAGTGCGAGAATAGCTTTCAGAGGCTTAAGGCCTTATTGACTTCAGCTCCAGTGTTGACTCTGCCAGTTGAGGGTCAGAGCTTCTTGGTATATTGTGATACTTCGGGGGTTGGTCTTTGTTGTGTATTGATATAGCAGGGTCGAGTGATAGCTTATGCATCGAGGTAGATGAAGGTTCATGAGCGCAACTAACTTACTCATGACTTAGAGTTGGTGGCGGTAGTCTTTGCGCTCAACATTTGAAGGCACTACTTATATGGGGTTCACTGTGAGATCTTCACTGATCACCGTAGTCTTTAGTACATTACGAGTCAGCGAGAGCTGAACTTGAGGAAGTGGAGATGGATTGAGTTACTTAAGGACTATGACTTCACTATTCTGTATCATCCAGTCAAGGCAAACATTGTAGCAGATGCCTTGAGTTGGAAGATACTGAGTATGGTCAGCCTAGCTTTACTTTTTGTTTCAAAGCGGTTATTGGCCTTGGACATCCTTTCCTTGGCTAACCATTTGGTTAGGCTTGACTTGTCGGATCCTAGCAGAGTTCTCGCTAGTATTGAGGTTCGTTTTACCTTGGTTGATCAGATCCAGAGCAGTCAGTTTGAGGATCAGCAGTTGTGTGACCTTTATGATCAGGTTGATTAGGGTGAGAATAGTCGGGCTACTCTAGATTTAGATGGTGTTCTGAGGTTTGATAGTCATCTTTGTGTTCCGAGAGTTGGTGATTTTATTCAGTTGATTTTCTATGAGGCACATTGTTCTATATGTTCAATCCATCCTGGTGCAGCCAAGATGTACAGAGATTTGAGACAACTTTACTGGTGGAGTGGTATGAAGAAGGATATAGCAAAGTTTGTATCCTGGTGCTTAAACTATCAGCAGGTTAAGTTTGAACACATGAGACCTAGTGGATTGATGCAGCAACTTCCCATTCCTGAGTGGAAGTGGGAAGGGATTACTATGGACTTCATTGTTTGGTTGGGATGTACTTCTCGAGGATTTAACTCAATTTGGGTAATTGTTGATCGGTTGACTAAGTCAGTGCACTTCTTGCCAGTTCAGACTACTAATAATATAGAGAGGTTAGCTCAGATTTACCTTCGTGAGATTGTTCGGTTGCATGGGGTCCCAACTTCTATCATTTTAGATTGCGACACTTAGTTGACATTTCAATTCTGGAGGGATATTCAGTGAGATTTGGGTACAGAGGTTCAGCTTAGTACCACATTCCACCCTCAGATAGATGGACAGTCTGACAGGACCATTCAGGTCCTGGAGGACATGCTTCAGACCTGTGTTATTGACTTTGGAGGTTCTTGGGATTAGTTTATTCCTTTGGCCGAGTTTGCTTATAATAATAGTTTTCATTCAAGCATTAGCGTGGCACCATTCAAGGCATTATATGGTAGGCATTATAGATCGCTGGTGAGTTGGTTTGATGGTTTAAAGTCTAGGCCATAGAGTATAAACTTGCTTTGTGATTCCTTAGACAGAGTCTGAGTGATTCAGAACAGACTTCGGGCAGCCCAAAGTAGGCAGAAGAGCTACGCAGATCGTAGACTTCATTCCTTAGAGTTCAGTGTTGGTGACTTGGTATTCCTTTGTGTATCACCCATGAAGAGCGTGATGAGATTTTGTAAATGAGGCAAGCTTAGCCCCAGGTACAAAGGGTCATTTGAGATTATTTAGAGAGTTTGTAGTGTTTTCTATATGCTAGCTCTGCCTCTGATGTTTTCAGCTATGCACCTGGTTTTTTATGTACCAATTTTGAGGCAGTATGTTCCAGATGAGTCTCTGTGTTATAGTGGGATACAGTTCAGTTATAGTGGGATACAATTCAGTTGGATGAGAGTTTGTCCTTTGTTGAGGAGCCGATAGCTATTATTTATGGCCACAGAAGTCAGGAGATTGAGATCTAGAAAGATTCTGGTTGTTAAGGTTCAGTAGAGGCACCGTCCAGTTGAGGAGGCTACAATTGAGACTGAGAGAGAGATGCGGGCTCAATATCCGTAGCTGTTTGAGCCTTCTGGTACTCCCTTATCCTTGACTTTCAAAGATGAAAGTCCTTTTTAGTAGTGGATAATGTAATGACCCTTTTGGTTATTCCCACATTTATGCTTTCCTTGTACTGTTAGAGTTTGCCTATAGCGGACCCAAGTCATTTATGGCTTTTTGGGACCGGTGGTTCGGTGCCCTGGCCATTCATTTAGCCTTTATGGCTGTTTTCTAGTTTTAGAGCCTTAACTCAGGATATTATTGACTTCGGTCAACATTCTTGGTAAACACGCTCATAATTGGATTCTGACAGTTTTGTTAGCTCCGGAGTGTGGATTTTGGTGTAGATGGATCCTTGGTCGGGGTCAGGGAGCTCTCAGTTAGGTTTTGTGTTGGTTTTTGTGTTTCTATCCAGTTGAACTTAAAAGTTTGACTTTGGTCAACATTTGGAGAAGACGACCTAGGATAGAAATTCTGATAGTGTTGTTAGCTCTAGAATGCTGACTTTGGGCTAAAAGGACCTTTAGTTCGGGTCCTGAGGCTCTCGGACTTGGTTTAGGCCTTGGTGTTCCATTTTAGGAAAGTTGACCTAAATATGGATTTTAGGTGTGGGGACTATTTTTCATTAAATCGACCTCCGTTGGGATTTTCATTGATTCCATTGAGTCTAGAATGCCATTTTTAGTTGAATAGCTCAGCTCATTTTTGTTCGCGGGACCCCAGATTTATTCTCGAAGGTCCGTTCGATCAAAATCTACCAAGCTTGGCAAGGGCCTGTGCTGTTGCTGGTATGGGAGCTAGGGCATCACTTGGGTTGCGCCTGCACCTGGGTACCGCACCTGCCTGCCAACCAGGCCTCGACAGCCAGTGTCCCTATGCGTGCCAACCCGCCTGGGCACCAGCGCACCTGCGATATGTGGCCACTACTGCGCCAGCGCGCCTGGGCGTGGCAACTTATATAGTTTTTCCCCTTTTAAAATTTCCAGCTTTCTTCCTCTTCTCCTTAGGAAATTTTTCCATCACTATTAGCTCCAAAAAACTCCAATTCTTCACCTGATCATCCCCATAGCTTGGAGAATTAATTATTTCCGATCCGTGCTCGTTCTAGGCTTCTTGAATTGGTAAGTTTCTATGTTAAACTCCATTTGATTCCATTAAATTTCCCTCTGTATTTCTTCTAGTTTAGGGGTTGTTTGAGCCCTCATTCATGGTCCATTTTTTTCTCAATTTTGGGGCATGAACTCCTGGGAGCATGGGGAAAATTGTGCTGTTTTTCATTTTAGACTTCCGGTTGCAAGGCCCATGGGCCTGCTTGTGACCCGAATTTTGACCCGGCTATACTTTTAGCAATATGGGTATCGTTAGTCTTGTTTTAATGCGTAGATTGCCATCTTGATAGTTTGATTGTATTTCAGAGCTTCTTGGAGTAGTTTGGGCTTGGACATCATTATTCTAGCAGCTTGACATTGGATGACAGGTAGGTTATGGTTTAACTCTTCTAGACTTTGCATATATAGGCTATAATTGTAATAATTAGCATCCTTGGATTGGGTTTATTATCTTGGTACCCCAGACCTTGTCCGCTTCTTCATGTCCATCTTATTTTTTTGCTCTGATGATTAGAGTATTTGTTGTAGTTGATAGTATCACCCTTGTGGTCCTGTGTGGCCTTGTCTTTGACTATGGACCGTAGATGGTGGGTTATTTGGGAATGTACGCGAGTCTCAAACATCAATATTCAATTGTAAAGCTAGTTATCTGTGTTGTAGAGTGATTGGAGCCTGTGCAGGGATGATAGGTTATTTGTGAGCAGTTGGGATACTATTTGTGTTTGGGCATGTAATTATCATGCATATAAAGGGGTTTTCTGCATGTTTTACTACTGTTTTGGCTTTGGGCCTACTATTTAATGATTTTCTAACTCTTGCATGGCCCCAAGGGCCCATTTTTGGTAAAAATGGTTATAAAAGGTTTGGAATTGATTTTCGTGGATTTTCTTAGGGTAAAAGAGTTAAAAAGATTATTTCATCACCAACTTTTATACTATTACTAAACTGGGTAGAGCCAAAGTACTAGACATGTTTTACTGTTGGTTTGGAACTATACTAGACTCTTATGGGCCGAGCATCAGACTTCTTTTACAACTGTTTTAGACCCAGTACGCCTGGGCACCCTTGTTGGGATTTTTGAGACTTAATTTATGGATTTAGACCCGGATGTCTCCGGGCATGCATTTTTGAGATTTTGGATTCGGACACACTTTGCATTGTTACATTGAGACTTGAGGTTTAGTATATGGTCAAGTACCTCCATGGGCTTTGCTGATCCGGACCAAGGGCTACATGCTGAGTGTGCTAGAGGAGGGGTATACAGTGAAGTTGAGGTATACGGGTCGTGTCCTTCCATGGATCCTACCTGATAGGCCTATAGGCACATAAGAAGGTACATACAGACTTATTGTTCCACCCAATTTTTCTATTGCATCATATCATTCATTTGCGTGAGATTCCACCCTTGTTTGATGTTTGTTGATTGTACGCTCTGGTAGTATGTGTTTCTCAGGTGTATGGGCGCTCATTGGGACTGTAGGTAGACTTATTAATATCCTATCATGATTTTGGTTCTGATTATGGCTATATTCAGGTTCTTATTCGATGTTTCACATTTGGGAGTGGTGTTGTATATACTTCTGGTTCACTTCTTGGTTATACTTGGGTTATTGGCTGACTATTCCTACTTTGAAAGTGTACTTTTGGCATGATTTAGATGTTAGAATTGGGTTTCAAGCATGAGTTTATTTACTTGTTTTCCTCCCTTCCCTTTCTACTTGAGGTTACCGGTATACCTCCTTCTTCTTAAACTCTCCTTATATATATTGTTATTGCAAGGATCCCTGCAGTGTTCTTCTTCCTTAACCTGTGTTTTGTGATTTATATTTCTAGTAGCTAGCCAAACATGTTTGTCTTCTCCTTGTACTCTTTCTATGCTAGCTTCTGTGTACCTATTCATTGTTTCTGTGACTACTTATTTATTTTCTGCTATATTATTGCTCTTATATCTTATATGCGCTCGGTCAATTTATAATTCCTACTGGGTATCCATTACTTATCAATTGGTGCTCTTACTACTGCAGATCCTAGTGTGGGCCATTGCCGCTGATTTCTAGAGACTCATGCGAGGTGAATTTAGACTATTTGAGGCTGAGGTTGAGATTTTGATGACCGAGGCTTAGATTTTAGCTCATCTTTGGTATTATGTACTCTTTTGTTACTCAGAGACATATGTATAAATTACTTTGGATCTTTTATACTTTGTATATTTAGTACTGGCTCTTATACTATGATACCAAGTCGTGAGTTTGGTTTAGTTTCTGCTTGTATATATATATATATATTCCTGTTGCTTATTTCTTTACCTTGTTCCTTACTTTCACTATTTATACTATTCTTCCGCAAGCTTGTTAGTTAGTAGCCCATTACTAGTCATTCTGGGTGACGGGGATTGGTTCACCTACAAGGGGGTTGTAGGTGCCATCATGATCGAGAAATTTGGTCGTGACACCTATTGAGGTAAATCTCATCCTTTTTGTAATAACTTATTTAGTCATTATTAAAAGGTACCTCATTTAGGTCTAAATACTTTCAAATATACCTCCTAAATTTAACCTGGGATGCACGACAAAAAAATTCAGAATTTGAAATTTTGTTTGGGCTGACATCATCCCACTATAGCAAGAATTTTCCCATTGTAGAACCATCACGATAGCGGTCAGTATGCTGCTATAGTGGGCTGGGAGAAATAGAGATCTAGAAAATGAGTTTTATATTTCTGACTTCTCTTCTTATATTGCAAAAAAAAATGAGGGTTGCTCCAAAAACATTCTAGGGTGCCTCTTGGCTTGGAAGACATAAAGAGGAGGAATTTCCACTTGGGTGGGGGGAAAACCACAAATTCCGTGCCTACTTCTCATTAGGATTTGCCTCCACAGAGCCAGAAGTTCATGTTTAGACTTTTGCAGCAGCTGCTTGGTGTCAAGGTAGGCTAGGCTTAACTGAGTAGTTTAGACTTGATTTTTGAGTTATAATATATTATAGATTGATGGGAGATTTCATGCCTAGGCCTTGGGGAACGGATTCCAGATGGATAAACATATTTAATCTTACTATCTGGGATGGGAAATTACTGTTGTAAGTAATGTTGATCCTATGTTGATTTTTAGTGTTTATATTATGGTTATTAATCCTTAGATGATCAGATTATAGGTAGGTTCCTAGTACTAGTGATGTTTAATTGAAAAAGGGGTTGCTAGGTCATAGTGGATTCCCTGGATTGGTATAATTGAGGGAATAGGAATGAACAAAATGGTAGTGAGTTTGTGGTATTGGGTATGGGTTTCCTATGGATGCCTGTGTACTACTAATTAAGTCCAAGATTTGATGTATGTGAACTAATGTGCTTAGTTGATTAAGCTGGGGTTAGTCTTCGTATATATCATCGAGGTTAGAATAATGAATCACACCTGTTCGTGGTAGGTGATGGTTGAATTATTTCCCAAATTACATTATGTATGCATGTTAACTATTACATTGGTATCACTTGTACAATACGTATTTAGGGAATAAGGGGATGAATGTGAAATGATATCTTGTTGTCAATCTTATACAATGAACTTCTCATAAATACTTGTTAGCTTTGCAAGTGTGGGTTGTATTCATTGTGATTGTGATTTTGTGATGTCTGTGATTCTTCAGTTGGCTTAGGTACCACGCCTGGTACAGATTATTGGTTGGCTCGGGTACCATGCCTGGTATATGATATCTATCAGTTGGCTCAAGTACCATGCCTGGTACAGATTATACTATGGTTGACTTGGGTACCCCACCTAGTACAAGATATCTACTAATTGGCTTGGGTACCACGCCTGGTACATGTTTTATTATGATTTGCTTGGGTACCAAACCTGGTACAAGTTTGGTTGTTCTTCTGTGTGTTGGTTACTTGAGTGAACCGGGCTTATCTATTATTGATAATTATTACATGTTTGATCCTTGAGTGAATCGAGCTTATCTATTATTGATATTCATTATATGTTGGTTCCTTGAGTGAACCAGTCTTATCTGTTATTGATATTCATTACATGTTGGTTCCTTGGTGAACCTGGCTTATCTGTAATTGATATTCATTACATGTTGGTTCCTTGAGTGAACTGAGCTTATCTGTTATTGATATACATTGCATGTTGGTTCCTTGAGTAAATCGAGCTTATCTGTTGTTGATATTCATTACATGTTTGTTCTTTAAGTGAATTGGGCTTATCTGTTTTTGTTCATTGTATTTTGGTTCCTTGAGAGGGTTGGATTTATTGTTACTTGACATACATATTAGCCCTTGAATGGCCGAGTTGGTGTGTTTAAGAATGTGTAATAATTACATGTGGTCCATTACTTTGAGGGCTAGAAGCCAGGGTTACTGACTTAAATCTTGAGTAAGTGTAAAGGGCTCGCTACGGGGATAGCTTGCTAATTGATAATAAGGGTGATAGTTGTAAGGTGTCTCTAGTGTTTGACAAGATGGGTAGGCTTGGAGAGTGAGATTTATAAGGGGTCATCGTATGAACAGGTTAGTGGAGTAGTGTGTTCCTTCATGCTTGAGTTGGCAGTGAAATAGGAAAATGAGGCTTGGGGGAAAGGTAAACAGAATTCACAGGCAGCATATCTGTGTAGCAGGAGTTGTTTATAAAGGACCACGACTGTATAACTATTATGATGCATGCTTTCTTTTGGATATTTATATGATGTTATGCAGTGGATTTGGGTCGACCGATGATGCCTACTAGTATGTGTTATTTATACTAATACTATTCTTGCTATGCCTTTTTGGGTATAGTCTGGTTGCAGGATCAGTTGATGTTTCTTAGGTGAAGACGATGGTGAACTCCAACAGCTTCTACTCATCTCTTTCTATGGTGGGAGCTGTGTCTTATTGTTGTTCAAAATCCTCTTAGTAGCTCTTGTACCTATTTAGCCTAGTTCCTAGGGAGGGGTTCAATTGTATTTGAAAACTTTCATTGTAATCAAATATTTTTTAGACTGGTTTATATTATATCAAGGCAAGTTCATGTTTATTATTTACTTCTACATTACCTATTTTAATCGAGTGGTAAGGATCCTCCTATCTAGGTGATTTAGAAAAGGTGCCCGGATGACCCAGTAGTTTGATCATGACAATTTGGTATCATATCCTAGATTACCGGTGTCTTAGTACAGGAGAAAATGTCAAACAGAGTCCCGCAGATTAATGTGTGTACATCTAATCTTCGAGAAGCTATGAAGTATTCTTAGAAATTATACCATTTTTTTCTCTCCTTTTGTGCGGTCTGTTGCTTGTTTGTATGGGTTGAGTCTAATTGTTATCTCTCGATTCCAATTGGTATCTCAACAAGAAAAAAAGATGTCGTTTGACTCCAACTAAAATTACACAAGCAAGGGAATTTGGAACCCGGAAGGTTCCAATTGGTATCTAGCCTTAGAGGGCTATGTAAATGCATGGATGATCATCTGACGGTTGTCTATGAGGCAAATAAAGCTCATTGAAAAAGGGGATTATTAGTGATGAAACTTAAGGTTTCTGATTATGTTCATTGCATTATTTGAACAACTGCGAATGTATGGTGTATAATTACTTGAATAACTGTGGAATTTATGGTCAGGGAAGAGTCATAACTTGGTTATGTGTGGTTGGTTAAAGGGTTAACTGTTATGTGATTTAACATAAATTTTTTTTGCTAAGTTTTGGGCATGGACTTACCATTGGTAAAAATGGTAAGGGGACATAATCATTAGTGATTATAGGGAAACTCCAGTTTCTGGACAGTCGGGATTGGTTGGAAACCATGGGAGGAAAGGGCTATTATTGCATGATAGCGGGAATCTAATATTATGAATAGTTTTCTTGTGTAATTGATAACTATGTTCTTGTTAATAAGGTAATGCTAAGTTCTTGTTTATGCATTACTGGGTTTGGTCTTGAGATTATGTTAAAGGCCATAATGCGATTCATGGGATACTATTGAAAATAGGGAAGGGGAGTGAGGGAATTTTGAAAAAATGGTAAATTTCTGGGCTGCTGCTGCTGTTAGAGGTTGTCGTAGTGGTGTGTACGCTGCAATAATAGAATGGGTGGGATAGAATCCCTGACCTGTTTTTCCCTATTTTTCTTTTCATTCCCAGTTTGTTTTAATTGTCAGTTTGAGCTGTGAGCTACTGCGTGAATCATGGAAATCACTTATAGACAAGTTTAGCTTGCATTTGATATTAACCTTGTTAAGCTAGTATCCATGTGCGATAAAGGGAAGGGGTGGATATGGTAGCCCTTAGTATACAAGTTATTGTTTGATGTGGGTAATGTTGCCTATTTGAGGTAACCTATATAGTTGAACATCAGACTTTATTTGACTCGGTGGTTTTTTCTTACTGTTGATTGAGTAACTACTTGATTTTTGTTACTAATGTGCAGTTAATAAGGAAACTGTGAGATTATGGTGGGATCGAGTTTCTGGGTATTTGTGAAATCATGATTGTCTATTAGTGGGAAGAGTCACCTAGGTAGTATTTGACAAAATGACCTATAATTGGCTGATTATTATTTGACATTGCTCATAGGCTTATTGTATGAGAATGCCTATTGGCTAATAGTAGTTCTTGAGAAGGGTATAGTTGAATTATGGAGACTTTGAAATAAGTTAGCTCATTTATGATTGATGATTCTTAGTGGTAGGATCAGTTGAGGGAGTGGGGTTATTAAATGGATTCTTTAACATTCATACCCCTCTTGTTGATCATGATAATACCTAGTGTTACTGCTCTTTGAGTTGTGGTGATGTGCTCGTTATAGCATTGGTTGGGGTGTAAGTGCCCATGTAGAGATTCTCCCTAGGATGAGAGTTAACAAAAATCTTAGGCTAGGGTGGGTTCCAATGAAATTTTTGTGTTGCGTGGTTTAGAGATATTTGGTGTCTCAAGGTGTAGTGTTTGATAAAAATAAGGTGATATCATGATATGTGAAGGACATAGTATCCCATAGGAACTTTCAGAGTGGAGTTCGTGTTAGTAGAACTCTAAATATAGCATTTAACATAAAGAGGTCAGTTCAGAATGTAAAAATCTGAGTATTGTGCTGTAAAATTGGTCAAAAATGAGACTTCCTAGGGTCACGGCCTCGCCTATGCTACGATGCTGCTATTGCAGGATGAGGCCGCAATAGCAGCAAATGGGCCTACATAGTGAGATTCAGTTCCTTGTAGCATGAAAAATTATTTTTGTCCATTACATTCAAAATCTTTTCATTCTGGTATAATGACGAGGCCCTGAATTACTTTGGCGCTCAGGGAAAGGGTTGTTCTACGTAGATTTATGCGACTCAATGTAAAGGAAATTCCTTGACCATGAGAATTAGTAATAATTTTTGCTTGGGTTCCTGATACATCGAGGGGAATGAAATTTTGGTGGTTCGCGTAAGGCTAAATTTATGTTGTCATAATAAGGATGTTAATGTTCAAAATTTTGGCTCGCTCCTTTACTTGTGTATAAGTGATCATTTAGGGAGAAATAATGGGTAAATTGGTATCTGTCATAACGACATGGTCAGTCGTTATTAAAAGGCACCTCGTTATAGTCCAAATTTTTTCAAATATACCTCCTAAATTTAAGCTGGGATGACACAATGAAAGAATTTAGAATTTCAAATTTTGTTCAGGATGATGTTATCCTGCTATAGCAGGAATTTTTTTGCTATGGCACCACGCGATAGAGGGATGGCAGAAACAAAAACCCAGAACATGGGTTTTATATTTCTTACTTCTCCTCTTCAGTTGAAAAAAAAACTAGAGTTTCTCCAAAAACCCTCCTAGGGTGCCTCTTGGCTTGGAAGCAATGGAGAGGAGGGATTTCCACTCAGATGGGGTAAAACCCATGGATTCCACACCTAGTTCTCATCCGAATTTGCCTCCACAGAGCCAGAAGTTTATGTTTCAGAATTCTGCAATAGCTGCTTGGTGTCCAGGTAGGTTAGGTTTAGCTGAGTAGTATAGACCTGATTTTTGAAGCATAATATGTTGTAGATTAATGATAAGATTTTATTCCTAGGCCTTGGGGTATGGAGTCTGGATGGATAAACATATTTAATCTTGCTATCTGAGGTTGGAAAATACTGGTATAAGTAATGTTGGTGTTTAAATGGTTGTTAGTCCTTAGATAATTAGATTTTGGGTGGGTTCCTAGTACTAGTAATGTTTAATTGAAAAAGGGGTTTCTAGGTCATAGTGGATTCCCCGGGTTGGTATAATTGAGGGAACGGGAATGAACAAGGGGGTAGTGAGTTCGTGGTATTGGGTATGGGTTTCCTATGCATGCATGTTTACTCCTAATTAAGTCCAGGATTCAATGTATGTGAACTAATGTTCTTAGTTGATTATGTCAAGTTAGTCTTCATACAAGTCATTGAGGTTAGAATAACGAATCACACATGTTCATAGTAGGTGATGGTTGAAATATTCTCCCAAATTATGTTATGTGTGCATGTTAACTATTATATTATATCGCTTGTACAATACGTGTTTAGGGAATAAGGGGATGAATGTGAAATGATATCTTATTGTCAATCTCATGCCATGAATTTGTCTTAAATACTTGTTGGATTTACAATGTGGGTTGTATTCAACGTGATTGTGATTGTGTGATATCTGTGATTCTTTTGTTAGCTCAGGTACTATGCTTGGTAGAGATTATTGGTTGTCTCGGGTACCATGCCTAGTATGGGATATCTATTAGCTAGATCAGGTACCACGCCTGATACAAATTATACTATTGTTGGCTCGGGTACCATGCTTGGCACAAGATATCTACCAATTAGCTTGTCGGGTACACGCCTGGTACATGTTCTATTATAGTTAGCTCGGGTACCACGCCTGGTACATGTTTGGTTGTTCTTCTGTGTGTTGGTTCCTTAAGTTAACTGGGCTTATATGTTGTTGATATTCATTACATGTTAGTTCTTTGAGTGAACCGGGCTTATCTGTTGTCGATATTCATTACATGTCAGTTCCTTTAGTAAACTGGGCTTATCCATTGTTGATATTCATTACATATTGGTCCTTGAGTGAATCGGGTTTATCTGTTATTGATATTCATCGCATGTTGGTTCTTTGAGTGAACTGGGCTTATCTGTTGTTGATATTCATTACATATTTGTTCCTTGAGTGAACCAAGCTTTTCTGTTGTTGATATTCATTGTATGTTGGTTTCTTAGTGAACCAGGCTTATCTGTTATTGATATTCATAGCATGTTGGTTCACAACTCTGGTGAACTATAATAAATTGAGGCATAAAAGGAATACAACTAATACATGCCTAGAATAATATCAAAATCGACCATATCTTATTCAGCTAGGTTGGCTGTGGTATCTTTGTGATTAAATGACACTTGCAGTTTCTATGGGCTCATCTAGCTATGACAAACTCATCAACAGAAGTAGAAACCGAAAAAGGCTCAAAGAGTTATTCCAGACTGATTCCAAGCTTCGTAGCAACATAGGGGGTTACAAAATATAAATTAGACCTAGGATATAATAAAGAATAAATATCAATAGAGATTACTTACAACATACCTGTGATGACTTCTGGAGAAAATTCTAGTTCTTAACGATTGGATGATGCGTACAAGAGGTTTTGACCCCCGTATATCCCTGAAGTAGTACCTTTTTGTGCAACCCATCTAGGAGAGAGACAATCATTCAATAAGTGTCCTTGTTGGCCACACCCATAGCATCCACTTCCACCTAAGCAACACTCTCCTGAATGTTTCCTACCAGACTTGTTGCAATTACAGTACAGGGTCCCTTGTGCAACACTTCCTTAAGACTATGAGTCTGGTGCTCTAAAACTTTAACTAGTATGGAACCTCTTGTAATTCATGGTCCTCTAATTAGGCGCACTAGATAAACATGAAGTAGTTTCGAATGACCTCTTATGAAAGAAAGATCTACTATTGTTCTTCTTGTGACTGACCGCATTTCCAGTTGACTCGCCCTTTTATTCTGGTTCTTGTCCCTTTCATTCTGCTTAGTCTTTTTGATGCACACTCCTTCTTCAAGTATTTCAACATAAGAAACAAACTTTCTCATCCTTGCCCTTTATAGTGGATACCATATCCCCTGCACATCGGTACAACTGTGTAAACTTGAGGTTGTACCCCTACATACTCATAGTATCCTGCTTGAGGTTTATAAACTCATCTTCCTTAGCTTTCCTCAACTCTAAGAGCAAGAAGTAGTCACTGAAAGCATCCATGAAATCTCCCTATTTGGCAGGAGCAACATACTCACCTCGAGTTAACTCCCACTATTCATACCAAAAAATGTGCCACATCTTTCAGCTAATAGAAGGCAAGCTCAACCCCCTATGTCTCACTGACATGCATCACTCTATGTATCTTTTGAATCTCATCAATAATGTTCTGAGGGTCCTCTTCAACCTTGGACCCTTTAAAAACTGGAGTATTTAAACAGAGTAACTCTCGAATCCTCGTAGTATTTGAAAGGTCATGCAAACTAGAACCAGCAAGGACTACACTCTAATAGCTCGATTGGGATACAACGAGCTTAGTGAGCAGTTGGATATCTCCCCTGAAATCAATATGAGAATGCTGAGGAGTAAGTGACACTAGAGTCCTCACTGAACCTAATGTCACAGGTGGAGACCGAGCGTTAGCATTTTCCCCAGAAAAGTGGCCTCTAATCCTAATCTTCATTCCCTGAGTTGGATGAATAGCACTAGCCTTGGCCTTAGCAGGAACCTCAATGTTAGCGATAGAAGCTCTTTGACTAGAAGTTCTCTTTAGATGCATGATCTTAAAAATGCAATATCACACAAATTATAAGATTTCATAGAGTTTAACCCTATGGAACGAACTAGAGTATGAAAGAAGGGAGGAATTTCCTAATATCACATAGCTTTCTTCTTATAAGTGTGGGAATTTCACACCCATAAAAAGGACTACTAGACATAACTTTGTAGGCAGTCGTAGGACACTTAAAACTAGTGCTCTGATACAAAGTTTGTCATGTCCATAGACTACACCCTGGGTGGGACTAGCACCCAAAGTCACTGGGTGACGCGAGTGTACCCTTGACCTAGAATACTACTAAAGCTACTAAAATAATAATGTGAAAGCTCTAATTTGTAAAGCAAGGACTAAGTTTTAAAGAAAGTAAGGCAAATAGGCTTTCATTAAACGAGAGTTTAAGTCAACTAAAAATCTGAATAAAAACTATTTTGTCTAAAACAATAAGCTATCTAATGAAGCCTCTATAACTAAAATGAACAATGTATACTTGGACAAGGCCCCTAATCTACCTTTATCCAAATAAACTAAGCTGAGCTAAACTAGACATTCTAAATCCTCTAAATGCAAGGACGCATCAACAATTGAGAGGGTGAACTTTACTAAAGCGCCTGCTGATGGGTCTGAGCATCTGAATTTGTATAATAAAATAATGTAATTCCAAATGGTGTAAGTACACGGAATGTATGGTATATAAAGTATCTAAAACTGAATAATATCAATAAATCTAAACAACTGACATAAGTATGGTGTGCATCAAAAGCAAGAGATAACTTAATACTGAGTAACTGAGTTTAAAAAAATAACTAAATAAGCTGTGTGCAGTGCATCATAAAACACTTTACTAAAACTGGTGGCCTCAGACCATCTGAAAATATAATGTAAGAAAATATTCTGAGTTTCCTAGTTAGGGAGTTTCTTATAACCGACAAATACCGCGCTCATGATGTCCAACTTCTAACCCAAGTTGTAGTAGATGTCTAATACCTTGAAAGGGTACAGAATGTAACTAAACTATGGATACATATTGAGCCCTTGGGCTTAGTACAGAGTCGCCTAGACCTTTATCACTCACCTATCCTACGCTAGCATGTGTAGTCTTGGGACATGTGTTATCTGAACCCATACCATTATATGTCCATACTATACTTAAATTATGTTGGTTAGCCTTGACTCAAAATTATATCATGAAAATATATATGAATAGTGAGCCTCGGCTCCCACTTATCTTGTAACACCCTGGAAATGTATCCAGCTATCTAAGTTAAAACTTCAAAAAAAATCATGATTTCAGGAACTACGGGCCCAAACCAAAGACCGTGGTTTGAACCATGGGTCATGGAATGGATTCGTGGTTTGTCTTCTGCAGGTTAGCCTCTGGTCTGAGAACCACGAGTGGGTTCTACGGACCATAGTTCCTTCTACGGGTCGTAATTCTACTCGTGGAACTTGACCTGTGGGCTGGTCTGTGTTCCTAGGGATCACGAGTCAAATGATGACCCATCGTCTGAACGACGGATCTATCCTGTTGACTCATGGAATGTCTTCAGAGGACTGGCATTTTTTCCAAGTCCCCCAGGAACTACAAGTCAAGTCTACGTCTGATCATTTGAATGACGGGCCATAGTTTTGAGTCTTGGTATGACCAATGATCAACTGAGTTCCCCAGACTATGGCTCCTAATGATGACCCATCATTCATTCTACGGGTCCATCCTGTTGACCTATAGAAAGAAATCTGCAGCATGATTTTCTTAGCTAGATTCTACGAATTAGAATCATGAACCATCATCTAAACAATGACCCGTAGACTGAGTCGTGGTCACTGAATTCGACCTATTTTCTAGAATTTTCTTAATTAAATCTCAGGGGTATTTTGGTCATTTCCCACCCTTTTAACTATTAAGTGAAGTCATTTTGACTATTTCTAGTAGGATTTTCACCCATATTATCCTAAGTCTCTTCTAAGCTCCTCATTCACCCTTTTGTGTTTGATTTATTATTTTTGACACTAGATTCGTATTCTCTAGTATTTTTTGAGTCTAAATCAAAGATTTCAAGTGATTTTGAGTTGTAAGGAAGATTCTACCATTAAAGGACCTTGAAGGTTTGAAAACTTAAAAATGGGTCTTGAAGATTCGGAGAGATTTGAGCTAGAAAAAGTAATGAAATTTATTCTGTAGCTTAAGAGGAAGTTTTCTCCTAAAATTTGAGATGATTTCGAGTTGATTTGGAGGTATTTCAAAATTTCACCATTGTTGAGCTTGAAAAAGCTTGAAGAATGTGAAGTGAGTTTGTTTTTTGAGGCTAAATTTGAGCTTGAAAAGTATTGGGGTTTTTTCTTTATAGCAAGGGAAGCCTAAATCTCAAATTTCATGAAATTTGAAGCTAAAACAAAAAAGTTATGATGATTTGAAATTCACTTATTCATGATGTTCTTCGTACTTGAAGATGGAGAAAATGGGTTTATTTTTGGCTTGAAATTAAGGGCTAAAAATTATTGAGGTTTGTTCATAGGGTCGAAAGGAGCTCGTGTTTAAAATTTGGTGAAGATCGGAGTTAAATTGAGGGAGTTATGAATTTTTGAACTTCATCAATATTTATGGTGTTCTTCATGAAATTCATATGTTGTTGAGGAAGAATCTTCAAAAAGGTGGTGTTTAATCCAAAAAGAAAAGAAGGAGAAAGTGTAAAGGTGTTTGTGGGGCCAAGGAGTACAAAATATATCTGAAAAATTGAGGGGAAAAAAGGAATTTCCAGCTGTTTTCCGTGCCCAATAGGACGTTGCCAGCTGTTGTGGTCCCTCCCAGGCCCCTCCAAGCCACGTCAGACACGTCATTCAGCCAGCTCCGCGACTCCAAGCCGATCAACAGTTGGCTTCCGTTCCCAGCCAGTTCTCCCCGACGGCTCCAGCCATTTTCCAGCCTTTAGTGCTGGCTTCCGCCCCAGGCAACAGCTCCAGGGCCCCCTATAGTCAGCTCCAACCTCAAACCGATGGTCTAGATGGCTCCAACGCCCTGCCAGCTTTGTTTTTGGAGCAATTTTCATGTTTTTCTCCACTTTTTGAAGCTTTTCTCCATGGATTTCAACCAAATTTCTTCCCAAATGATTTTCTTAGCTCAAATCTTGGTAAATTAATTTTTTTTTCATTAAATCTACCTTTTTTTAGGTTCATAACTTGATTTTAATTAGTATATTACCCTACTAAATATTATCAAGTTCTTTGAGTCCATTTTTTTTCTTGTGCATTTCTTTGTGTGCTTTTCTCTTTTATTTCTTAGTTAATTTCTTGATTCAAGTCCTTTTAGTTTTGTTTGAGTCATCCTTCTTTCAAGAGTCACAATGATCCATTCCTCCACAAGGTTAGATAACCTTGAATTGATTGAGCAAAACTAGTAACACTATCAATTTGGGAAAGAAGCCATAGTAGGTGAGTTGAGAGCTTACATAATGAGTGGCGTGAGGATTTCATTACTAACTTGTTTGCTAGTTTTGTAGGTACAAAAGGAGGTATAAGGAAAGATGTCATCCATAGCCTCGGAATCTTTTGAAGAGGAATCTTATGAAGGCTATGATTGTGATCATGAGTTATATGATTGTGAAAACTTCTACTTCGAAAATGAATGTGAAATGAATGGGGCTTATGGCTCTTATGATGAACATGAAGGAGTAGAAGTATCTTATGGTAAATCTGATAGTGAATATGAAGAGTATGGGGATTCTCATATTACACACCATGGTGATGAAGACGATGTGAGGTACGATGCTTTCTCCCATATTTCTTATGAATCATTTGAGGAAGATTGTGATAGAAGGGGAAATTGTGAAGATGAATTACCATCCTTGTCTTGTGCTACTTCCTATCCTAGTCGAGGGGTATAGATGTGTGGGTGCAACCAATTCGAAGATATTGTGTGAACCATAGAAGAAAAACATCCTCTACTTCTTGGAATGCAAGAACTTATACTTCTTATTCTTCTTATAATGTTACTTGTTCTCCTTATGGTAATGATGTTGGAGGTAGAATTGAAGGATCAATAAGCCATGAAAGTAGAGTGAAATCAAATGAGCCCCTTTCGGTGAAGGATCTTGAATCTTTAAGAATTAAAGAATTAGGGGATGACATACAAAGAGGAGTTGACAAGGTCATTTGATGGGTTTCCAATCTTAAGCCCGAGGAGTTCCAAAAGATGTTCAAGAAAACTACTCCTCATGAAGATGAACCCACTAAGGAGTTGAACATGGAAGTCAAAACATCCACATCTTGTGCACCAAAGTGGAACCTTGAAGTGAAGGGATCATCTAACCCTTCACAAGGGATACTTGGCGCTTGTCCAAACTCCAATGAAATTGAGAGACAAAAGATTTGAGAGGAGTAAGGGTGTGATAAGTGACAACTCTAGAGTGGAAAAAGGAGAGGTTGTGTGGAGTGATGTGAGAGGGTTGTCACAACCTTATACTAAATTTTGTACCCTCTCTTCTTTTTCTAGTTGTCTTAATTCTTGTGCATGTATTCTTAGAAGCAAACCTATTGTGGAACCTCAAAATGTGGAACATTATGAGGTGGTTGAAAGATTTCAAAGGAAGCAATTGTGCTAAAGTGTTTCTAACCAAGGTGAAGGTAATTCTTCCTATGAGCTACAAGGTAACAAAGCTAACTCTTGCACTTTATTGAACTTGGAAGATCATTGTGTGGTTAGTGGACAATTGAGTGTAAGTGATAGCTTGTATATGTGTGAGCTTAAAGATCCTTTACCTTGTGATAATCTTGATGAGACCTTGTTGCATGATGATGATGCCATTGTTGTGAATGCCCAAACACTAGTTGATCCTATAGATGACTTGATTGATTCTTCTAGTAAGATCGATTTGAGTCCATCTAGTGTTAGCACTTGTGACTTGAGTGAAAATGTATTGTCATGTAATGGGGGTAGTCAAATGCTAGTTGGCTATAATGATGGTAATCATGTGTGTGATTCTTTTGAGCTTGATATGCTACCAACTAGAATTCATTGTGGTGTTGACCAAATTGCTCGTAATGATGACTTACTAATTGAGGAGTTGTGTGATGTGATAAATGAACCTCAATTTAGTAATGGTAATGATATAGTTGGTCATGTAGTTAGTCATGCAGGATCTTTACTTAGAGGTGATGATTCCTTGAGTGTTGATTCCATTTCTAATTCTTGTCATGAGGATTTTGAGGTGGAGTATGTTTTTAAGGACAATCCCTTGTTTGAGCTTCACATGACTAATGAAGAAGAAATGCATAGTGATGTGTTTTGGCATGATGGAAGTGTAGCCTCTCTTGAAGGCTACCAAGTGATTGAGAATCCACTATGGTATGATGACACACTTTTCAAAGACGAAACTCTCTTCTTGAAAGATGATAGTACATCTATTGGAGGGGTTAGTAGTCAAAAGGAAAAGGGTGTATGTTCTCTAATGACCCCTTCATTCTTGTGTGACCCCACTCTTGATCAAGGCCTTAATGCTTGTGGATCAAAGGGTGATTCTATATGTGGGCACACCTTGGATGAAGTTCATTTAAGTAACACCTTTCTATACTACCTCTTTGCATATGATGATGTCCATGTTTGTATAGGATTTGTTTTATATAGAGGTAGGGGTTTCTTGGGTTGGTCCATTTGCCTTTGTGACCAAACTATGTGGGCCTTTTATATCTTTGACCCCGGTAAACACTCATGGGTGTTTGAACCAATGGAGACACCACATTTGGTTTGGTCTTATGGGGGAATAGGGAAGCAATTGTGTCTTAGGACCTTTGAGGTTTCTTCGCTCCATGATATTTCTCATAGTTGGATCCTTTGTATGTTCTACAATGCATTGCTCTTATTTGACACAAAGGATAGTTGGTTGTATTTTAAATGTGTGCCTCCTTGGCAAGTTGGTATGGTTGATAACCCGTGTGCTAACCCTCATGCTATGAGGATATGTTTGTTGTTTGTCCTTCTTATGTTTTTGCAAGGTTCGGATTCGAGGGCGAATCCTTTTGAAGAAGGGGAGGATAATACGATCTTGGTTAGCTTGGAGCATAATTGGAGGGGATTCTACATATGGATGGTATCTTGGAGCCCGGAGGAAGCTATGGAGAAACAAATACACAAGGTCATGGGTGATCAAGATGCCATTTGAGCAATCAAGAAGGGCCCTTGTGGGTTATTTCCAAAATAGTCACTTTTGAGCTATTTTGTAATAGGCTATTTGTGTAAAGGCAATAACTATAAATAGTTGCCTTAGCCATTTTCATACTTAGATTTTTGATGACTGAATTGTCTTGAATAGACTTGATATTTTAAGTTAGGATATTGATTGAGTTCAATTCCAATTATTAGTTTAGAATGAGTGGTTAGGGTGGATTCCCAAATTGCTTGTGTTATCTTCTTTGCTTAATTGATCATCGAGTTATCATCTTGTGGATTCAATTTGGTTTCTCATGTATTTGATTGAGTTCTCTTCTCCCTTGGTTGATTGTTGATTCAATTAGCCTTTCTTTCTTCTATTCTCATCTCAATTTCTTCTAATTGTCATCTTAATTTTCCCACTATCTTTATTTTGTGTTGTTGAATTTCGTGTTTCCAGTATCAATTTTAGTCACACGATTGAGATCGTTATCACCCTCAGGAACTACAAGTCAAGTCTATGACTCATCATTTGAACTATGGGCCGTAGTCTTGAGTCATGGTTTGACCAATGATCAACTGAGTTCCCCAGACTACTGCTCCTAATGATGACCAATCATTCATTCTACGGGTCCATCTTGTTGACCCATAGAAAGGAATCTGCAGCTTGATTTTCTTAGCCAGATTCTACAAATTAGAATCATGAACCGTCATCCAATCGATGACTCGTAGACCAAGTCGTGGTCACTTAATTTGACCTATTTTTCCAGAATTTTCTTAATTAAATCCTAGGAGTATTTTGGTCATTTTCCATCCTTTTAACTATTAAGTGAAGTCGTTTTGACTATTTCTAGTAGGGTTTTCACCCATATTATCCCAAGTCTCTTCTAAGCTCCTCATTTACCTCCCAAAAAGGAGAAATGGTTCCTCTCAAGCTTCAAGTTCAAACCTCCTAAATCTTTTCCATTGAAGAGGGTTATCTTCTTCCAAGCTATGTGGGTATTCAACAATGGGTTTCTTCCACCCTTGTGTCAAAAATTCCCAAATCCTTATGTTGAAATATGAACTTATGAAATTAGGGTTTTGACCTAAAATTGGGGAAAAGTTTATGAAATCAGTTTCTATGTTTAAATTCATGGTTTCTTATTGATTATGCATGATTTGATTATGATTCCTTGATTGGTTTTAAAATCCCAAGCATGAAAGTTGATTTTTAGCATGAATCCATAAAATTGCATGTTTTCAAGAGGAAGTTGGCATGATTAGATATCATGGCCTTTATGTATTTATGAAATTGCATCCCTAATTCTTCAAGTATGAATTTATAAAGAAAAGCATGTTTCAAATTATGGCTATGCTAAGCTTTATGAACTATGTTATGAAAGTTGCATGATACCCAATGTGTTTTCATGCTTTATATGAATAAGATTTGGCATGAGTGTATGCCCTTATGATATGATGAGCTATATGTGCATGTTTTGGGAGTAGTATTTAGCACCGAGCAATGAGGGTTCGATTACCCAAATCCAAAAACTATGTTGCAGCGTAGGTTATGATATGATATGTGCCTTGAAGGATTATGAGAGTGGATCCACGTCTTTATTTATGGTGTCCTTGCTTTAACGGGGCATAGGACAGCTTTGCCAACTAGGGTTATATAGTTGGGTATGGTGACTGGTTCCTTGGCAAGGTTCAAAGTCAGCTTTCCTAACTAGGGTTATATAGTTAGATTCCATGTAGCTCACATGGTCTCATGTCGGTTATAAGAAACTCCCGTATGTATGTTTTCAAGTTTTTCTAAGCTTTATGAACTCTCTTATGAACTATCAATTGAAGTTGGCTTTTGCCTCATGATTTAGCTTTCCATTATGATATCTTCAAATGATACCCTATTATGTATGGATTATGTCTAAGTACATTTTAACGCATGTTTTTATCATACTTATGCATTGCTCACATACTTAGTATATTCCATAGTACTAATGCATATTATGATGCATCCTTTAATGATGCAGATTCAAGTGTCCCTTCTCAGATACATGGCTAGAGCTCCCATCCACTCTCAATTAGCTTGGTGAGTCCTCATAGTTCGAGGACTAAACTTTACTCTAGCTTTATATTTCCTTTCTTTTCAGATTGTCGAATTAGTTGGGGTATTGTCCCATCAACTCTTTATGCGAGTCTTAGAGGCTTTTCAGACATAGATGTTATGGGATGATCTTTGAGTTGTATTCCTTATTCGACTCTCTATCTATGATATGCTTCCTATTTTGGATTTCCTGATGATGCTTCCGCTATGTTTTCCTTTATGTTTACTTGAGAATGCTATGACCAAGGGTTAGCTTGGGATTATTGTGGTCCCAAGTCCCATGTTACGTCTAGGGGGTAACCTCAGGGCATGACATATCTAAAATACTGAGGTTGAGTGTTTGATTTACTTTATCTGAAAATGTACATAATGACCCTCTAGGTCATTTTCTTGTTTTCATGCTTTTTTGTGTTTCGAGCTTTTCCACAGTGGCTACAGGATATTTATGACTTTTCGAGACTGGCAATTTAGTTCCCAGGTAGTTTATTTGTCTTTTAAGCCCATTTCCCTATTTTTAAACTCTTAAAGTTGAAAAAGTTGACTTTGGTCAACATTCGTAGAAGACAGCCTCAGGTGGGAATTTTGTCAGTATTTTAAGCTCCAAAACATTGACTTTGGGCTAGAGGAACCTTTGGTTTGGGTCCCGAGGCTTCCAGACTTGTTTTAGCCTATTGGGTTCCTTTTGGTAAAAAGTTGATTTTTGGGTGTAGGGCCCACTTTTCATTAAATCGATCTTCATTTAGAATTTCGTCAATTCTGTTGAGTCCAGAATGTTATTTCTAGTAGGGTAGCATACTTTGTTTGCGTGCAAGGGGTCCTGGATAAATCTCATGGGCCCATCCGGTGACTTTTCAAGTTGAGAAAATTGTTGGCTGCTGTTGAAAGTGCCTCATACCTTAATCGCATCTGCAAGGAAGGCCACATGATTGTGATAGCCTATCTCTTTAGGCATCGCGACCGTGAGGTCTCCTTCATGTGATCACAATGAAGGGTCTGTGGGCCCATAAACATTTGATCTTCCCAATCGCGTGGCTGGACCATTGTGATTGCGATGGTCTAGCCAACATGGTCATCGTGACCGCGTAGGGTCCTTCGTGATCCCCGTAAATGACCCCTAGCACCATATGTAGCTTCCTCTTTCATTTTCAAACACTCAAAACTGAATTTTCTCCATTTCCATTAAGCTTTGAGCTCCAAATTCCAGTGTGGCATCACTCTAGGCTAGTTGGGTGTTTATTTCTGGTCCATGGTCGATTACTCATCATCAATTGTAAGTTTCTAGCCCTTATTTCCATTAAATTCCTTAGTCGATTCTTAAATTGTTCTTGGGGTTTAGGGGATGTTTTGGGCTCATTTTTGGAGCTGTTTTTGCTCAATTATTTGAGCATGTAATTCTTGTCCCACGAGGGACATTTTCCCCAAATTTTGATTTTGAAATTCACATGCAGGCCCCACAGGTGATTTTTCACCTGATTTTTTACCCGAATTATTAATTTATAATATGGGTATCATTGTTCATATTTTAATGAGTAGTTTATCATTATGATAGCGTGGAAGTAGTCAGAGGCTTCCAAGAAAGGAAAAGCTCCAGTCTAGTGGGTACGAGCGCACGTGATCGACTTTGAGGTAGGCTACGACTTACTTACTTCTAGACTTAGCTCATATAAGATGATTGTATGGGTTGTGCTAATTGTTGGTGGGAATTTATGGATTGAATAGTGATTTTAAAGGGATATTTAATTCTCGTAGGTGATTTAGGGCTTAGCTTAGAATCGGGGATTGGGAACTTTAGTATTACCTTGCTTATACTTGTAGGTCTTAGTGTAGTCAGTGTAGTTCCTTAGTTAGTCGGCCTTGGGGTGTTGGGGTGGTTAACTTAGATATCTATTGTATGGAATTTTTGATAGTTCCTTAGGTAGGTTAGAACTTGTTTATCGGTTCTGCTTAATCGTTTTGTCTTTATATTTTTATTATAAATATGTATTTATAGGCCCTAGGATATATGCATTTGAATTGATAGACCCAGGTCCGTTACTTATTCCCTTATCTCCTTTTGGTTCATTTCTTATTTTAGCCAGTGTAGTATGATTTATCAGCGTTAGTTAGATTTGGGGTAGTTGTCGCCTTAGAGTTTGGTTCTTTTAGGTGCTAAGCTTAGAATGTCGATCTTCCCCTTTCTTCTTGTGGAATTAATTTCCTTAGTGCAAATTGACTAGACTTGCTTATTGATAGCGCTCAAATGTACTCTCCTAAAAGGAGGTATCGGCGATCGTTAGAGCAAAACACATTTATAGTACCCGATGGATGTCAGGGTCGATCCCACAGGGAATTTAGAGCTTAGCCTACACTACTAAAAAAATTGTGAATACCGACCTCCAAAATACCGACCTCCTATGGAAGTCGGTAATTTCTGACCTCCGGAGGTCGGTATTGTTAAAAACAAAAACTTATTTTATTTTCTTAAGAAAACCGATTTCAAGATGTCGGTTTATTTGGAAAAAAAATGCGGGAAAACCAAATACCGACCTCCGATGGTCGGAAACTTTCCCAAAAAAAATAAAATTAAGAAAAACCGACCTCTTTTAGTCGGTATCGAATTAGTAAATAAAAAATAAAATTTAAATTTATCTCAATTAAATATAAAAAAATAAAAAAATAAATATTTTTAATAACTTTTAAATAAACCGTCCTCCGGAGGACAGTTATTTATAAGATAAAAAACAAAAAAAACAAATTAATACCGACTTCCTGATGTCGGTAATATTAAATTTACATAATTGATTTTATTTACCTTAAATTATTCTCATAGTGACTTCCAGAAGTCAGTATTTTTATTTTTATTTAATTATTTTATTAGGATCGACATCCAGTGGTCGGTACTTGATTAGAAAATTAAGAATATAATTTAATTTTATCTCAATTAAAAATATAAAAGACTACATAATAAGATTTTGAATTAGTTTTAAATAAATCATCTTTCGGAAGACGGTTTTATATAAAATATAAAATAAAAATAATATTAATACCGACATTCAGAGGTCGGTATTATTTATTTAACGTAATTAATTTTATTTTCATTAAAATTAAAGGTAATATCGACCTCTGGATGTCGGTAGTTTACTTTTATTTAATTATTTTTAATAAAATCGACCTCCGGATGTCGGTATTACCTTTAAAATATTTTTAATAATCACTATTTTTCTATTGTGTATAACACTAAGGGGTCGTTTGGTAGCTAGTTAAAGTTATATAGGTATTAGTAATGTAGATATTAGTTATGAGGGAATCTATATATTATTTATACATGTATTAGTTATGCAGGTATTAGTTATTCATGTACTAATTATACAAGTATTACTTATTCCACCTTCTATATCCTGTATAAGATAATACATAGATTTCCTCATAACTTATACATCGTCTTGAATATATACATATGTCTCGTCTAGTGATGTATATACGTATATATATATATATATAGTACGTATTCAAAAGCTAATTAACCGATCGATAATACATATCCAAATACGTAGTATGGATACGTCGTATATTACGTACATATGAGTTAATATACGATCATTGAGAAATGTAATTAACCAAGTCCTATATATTATATATAATGATCCATCGTCTTGAATATATGTCTCGTCTAGTGGTGTACGTATATACATAGTACGTATTCAAAAGCTAATTAACCAATCGATATATAATCCATATCCAAGTAGTATGGAATATGTTGTATATTACGTACATATGAGTTAATATACGATCATTGAATATAATTAACCAAGTTATTCTATGTACTATAATGATCAGTCGTCTTGAATATATGTCTCGTCTAGTGATGTACGTATATGTATAGTACGTATTCAAAAGCTAATTAACTAATCGATAATCCATCCAAGCAGTGGAATACCATTGTATTATGTACACACGAGGTAATATACGATTGTTGAGTAATGTAAATAACCAAGTCCTATATATATAGTAATGATCTGTCGTCTTGAATATATTTTTTTTTGCAGCGATATTGTACGTATATATATAGTACGTATTCAAAAGCTAATTAACCAATCGATAATCCATCCAAGTAGTATGGAATACATTGTATTACGTACATATATGAGGTAATATACGATCGTTGAGTAATATAATTAATCAAGTCCTGTATATTAAATGGTCCATCATCTTGAATATATATGTCTCGTCTTTAGTGATGTATGTTTATATATATAGTACATATTCAAAAGCTAATTAACTAATCGACAATTCATCCAAGTAGCTAGTGGAATACGTTGTATTACGTACATATGAGGTACTATACGATGACGATCGTTGAGTAATATAATTAACCAAGTCCTATATATTACTGGTACGTCGTCTTAAATATATGTCTCGTCTAGTCATGATGTACATATATAGTACGTATTCAAAAGCTAATTAATTAATTGATTGATAATCCATTCAAGTAGTATGAAATACATTGTATAGTAGTATAATCATTGAGTAATGTAACAAATCAATAATGTATCCGAGTTTATGAAATATGTTGATGATTAAATAATTTTTATTCATTACTTTTTTTTTTTTTAAAAAACCGACCTCAAATGGTCAGTTTTATCAAAAAATACTTTGTTAAAAATTTATTTTTTAGTAAAACCGACCTCAATTGGTTGGTTTTTTTTTTTTAATTTTTTTTTTACCTAAAACACCTAACACCCTAACACTCACACTCACACTCACACACTCTCTCTCTCTCCCCGATCGGCCACCCTCCGGTGACTCCTCCCTCCGACGCTCCCTCGCTCCGAAAACCTTCCCTCCGGTGTCCCCCCTCCTCCGCCTTCCACCGCTGCCGCTGCTGCTGCAGATTGCCGCCGCTGCTGCTGCATATTGCCGTCGCTACCGCCTGTCGCCGTCGCTGTTGCTGCTCTGGTGGGGGTCCATTGCTTTTAAGACGATTGCATTATTTACCTCTTATACCAAGGTTGAAGAGGTTGTATGCATCAAATAGCTCCGCTCCTCATATGAGATGGCACCGTGAAAATAGAAGACCACCTGGTGTCATGTGTCATCCATCAGACGGAGAGGCCTGGAAGCAATTTGATAGAATTTATCCAGATTTTGCAGCTGAACCAAGGAATGTTAGGTTGGGTTTGTGTGCTGATGGTTTCACCCCTTTTTCAGTTGGGGCAGCACCATATTCATGTTGTCCTGTGTTTATTACACCGTATAATCTTCCACCTGAGATGTGTATGACAAGTCCATATATATTTCTGAATTGTGTTATTCCTGGCCCGCGTAATCCAAAAGGTCTGATCGATGTGTACTTACAACCTTTGATTGATGAGTTGAAACTGTTGTGGTCTGTGGGGGTTGAAACATGGGACATTTCTCGTAAATAAAATTTCAACTTGCGTGCTACCTTAATGTGGACTATTAATGATTTTCCTGCCTATGGAATGTTGTCTGGGTGGATGACTGCTGGAAAGTTAGCTTGTCCCTACTGCATGGAAGATACTAAATCATTCACATTAAAACATGGTCGAAAAACTTCATGGTTTGATTGTCACCGTCGGTTCTTGCCACCTAATCATGAGTTCAGGAGAATGAAATATGCATTTAGAAAGAATAAAACTGAACACAATGGTCCACCGCCAATATTAACGGGTCATGATATTTGGGAGAGGGTTCAAAATTTTCCAAAGATTACCGAGGAACCACCGTATAAATTCCATGGATACGCTGTTGCGCATAATTAGACTAAACAAAGCATATTATGGGAATTACCTTATTGGAAGGATAATCTACTTAGACATAATCTTGATGTCATGCATATTGAAAAAAATTATTTTGATAATTTGTTCAACACTGTAATGGATGTAACTGGCAAGACAAAGGATAATATTAATGCTAGACTTGACTTACCGGAACACTGTAGACGACCAGAGTTACATTTACAAGAGTCTGCCAACGAGAAGTTGCTTAAGCCCAAGGCCAGTTATTCATTCACAATGGAACAAAAGCAAAAAATTTGTGAGTGGGTGCAGAGTTTGAAGATGCCAGATGGATATGCCTCCAATTTGGGGAAGAGGGTTGACATGGACCATGGAATCTTACATGGGATGAAAAGTCATGACTGCCACGTTTTCATGGAACAATTACTTCCGATTGCTTTTAATGGATTGCCTGAAAATATATGGAAACCGATGGCGGAGATCAGTTTATTTTTCAAAGATTTGTGTTCCAGCACATTGAGAGTAGAAAATCTGATTAAGATGGCTGAAAATATTGTTGTTATCAGTAATAAGTTGGAGAAGATTCTTCCACCTGGGTTCTTCGATGTGATGGAACATCTTCCCATTCACCTTGTCCACGAAGCCCTACTGGGAGGTCCAGTTTAAAATAGGTGGATGTATCCTTATGAGCGGTAAGTAACTACAACACATTTATTCTTATTTCTTCAATTATATACATATCTAACGTAAAATTTTACAGCACCATTGGCAAGTCTAAAAGGATTGTCAAAAATAAAAATAGGGTGGAAGGCTCTATAGTTGAAGCATATCTTGCTAGAGAAACAACCCACTTTTGTTCTTACTACTTTGATGATCAAGTGTCGTGCTTGAGAAACAGACCTAATCGACACGCTGATGCCGAGACTGATGCCGCAGTACAACCATTATCAATGTTCAATCAGCCGAGTAAGGGTTCAAAAAGGCGTAGATTGCGCATACTTACTGAAAAGGAGAAAAAATCTGCAGCGCTACATATCTTGCTGAATTTCCCAGAAGTCCAACCCTTTTTAGAGTAAGGAAATTAAATACTTACACAACATATTCAACTACAATTTCATTAAGAAAATTAACTATATTTTTAATGTGATACTACAGTTATTTTGTGGAGCTATATGGCCATAATCAAGTGTGTTTGTCATTTACAACATGGTATACTGATTGGGTAAGTGTTATAATATATACATAATAACAACAACGTATAGTTCTCTTCCTTCTACTAACACTATTTTTAATTTACTAACCATATATAGGTCTACAATTCAGAAATTGCCACCACATTTGATCAATTTTTCAAGGATATTTCTTGGGGACCGATTAAAGTTCATACAATGTCCCAATATAATGTAAATGGTTTTAAATTTGCCACGGAGGAATACTCAAAGAATAGAAAAACTAACAATAGTGGGGTTTGGGTTAAAGGTGGCGATGGAAACCAAAATGAGAACGTTGATTATTTTGGCGTGCTACAGGAGATTCTAGAGGTAGAGTATTCTGGTTGGCCAATCAAAAGAATTGTACTTTTACAATGCAAGTGGTTTGATCCAAAACCAAACAGAGGTACAAGAGAACTTAAGCAACATAACATCATTGAAGTCAAACACACCAGGACATATCATGCTTATGATCCTTTTATTATTGCACAGAATGCTAAGCAAGTGTACTATGCTCCTTATCCATTGCGTAGGGATAAGTCTGATTGGTGGGTTGTAATCAAAACTAAGCCTATGGGGCGGGTGGAAGTTGAGAATGTGTTGGATGTTGCTTATCAAAACGAAATAGCAATTGTTCACCAAGAAGTGGACGTTGAGTTAGAAACCAACTTGGAGCATCCTGATCACATTTTAGAAGAAGTTAGTAGTCGAGGAGGATGAATCAACAGATGAAGAAGTTGAATGGGCAACTGAGGAGGAGACTTCCGAAGAGAATGAATGGATAGATGGGGACGAAACTTCCGAAGAGGATGAATAGCAATTAGCATGTTGTATTCATTATTTTTAATTATTAAATCCGAAGAGGATATTTCTTTTAATATTTACAGCCTTCTTAGATTTGTAAAATGTAATCTTCAATTATAGTTCTTTAATCAAGAGTCATGTCTGAAGTTCAATTTTGGTCATTGTGTTTGTTCTTAAGTTTATTGTTCAAAATATTAGTAACCTGAGCATTTCTAAGTTGTTGTTTTTAACTGGACCTTCATTTTAAGAGTTTTTCCTTTACAGTTCTATGTTTTTTCTTTTAACTTCACCTTTATTTTAATAGATGGTAGATAAGAACAAGGCTAACCAAAAGAAACCCGTCAATCCAAAAAAGAAAAAAAAGCTCAATACTTCACTCAGACCCATTGAGGTCGTGATAGCTGATGAGCCCCCGCGACCTTATATCTCACCACGAGCCTCACTTTCAGCTACTCACTCGGTACATCAGTCATATAATGCCTCTACTCGCGTGACTCCACTTTCTGGTCATTCTATATCTTTGCCCGTCATGGTACCCACTTTGGGTTACCAAACACTACAGGGTTATTCCCATCTTGGTCATCAGTCTACCTTGCCATTGGCCAACACTAGTCAGTCCAGTGCTGCTAGTGGATCAATTGGACTTTCAGGTCTTCGTCTTGGTTCCGGTGGCTCGAGTTCTAATACTCCCACGACCCAGCACTCAGATGCACATGGTCCACGGCTAGGTGGTTTACAGTCAGGCGATAGAGACCATACCCAGAGACTCATCATCGAGCCTATAGGATATAGGTATTATTTAACTATATTATATCTTTTTTTTTATATGTTTATTTTTTAATTTTTTAATTCACAAATTTATATTCCAAGTGTTTAATCTTGTATTGCAGGTTATTTCCGGATGAAGGAATGACGAAAATAATCCTTAATTGCATCGGATCATTTTATAATGATATGTACCCGACTTGGGGTTCGATACCACTTAATATCCAAGGACAGATCTTCATAGAATTTAGGGTAAAAATATTTTTCAATTAAATTCACATTATATACATTTAAATTCTCTATACATATCTAGAATAAATATTTAACTATTTTTATTGCAGAAATATTATTGCAGAAATATTATGTATGGGCTCCCGAGCATGAGAATAAAGTTCAAAGTAACTTCAAATATAGAGCTGGGAAGGCGCTTAGTGGCCTATTTTCTGATTGTCGGGAAGAAAATAGAGTTCCATCATTTGTGGTGCCAGATATGTGGGCCAAGTTATTGAATTTCTGGAAAACTGATGAAAAATTTCTTAAGAGAAAGGAGATCGGGAAGACGGCTCGAGCATCGGATAAGGGCGGCTCTTTGCACACTGGTGGGGCCGTTAGCTAGCTTACTAGAAAGAAGAGAATGGTATATTTTCTTAATTCAGATAAATAAAATTATCCTTTTTGATAAGTAGCTTTTGGAGATTAATAATCACATTATATGCATGTTGTTTGCAGGAAAAAGACTTGGGTAGGCCTGTAACACAGGAAGAGTTATTCAAAGTTTGTCACACAAAGACGCCAAAAAATTCCACAGATGAAAGTTGGTGTGAGACACGTGCTCAACATACACATGTAAGAACTGCATTCAAACTATTTTTTTTATTCTTTTTTTTTCTTTTATCTATTATATTCTTATGCTAAGAGTTATTCATTTAAATATAGGAGTCGTTTGTGCAAAGAATTCAGGAGTACCGTAGTACTCAACCTCCTATAAGTCAGGACACACCGCTTACAGATGAACAAGTAGAACAATTTTGGCGAGAGAGTGTGGGTGAACCAGTTAGAAGTTCAGTCTATGGTTACACACGAAAGGCTTATGCGAAGAAGAAACCCTAGTTTTATTGCCCATCATCTTCAGGCTTCGATAATGTGGATAAAGCGACCATGTCTGTAATGAAGAAGGAGATATCTATGCTCACTGCCGAGCTTGCTGCATCAACCGAAAGGGAGAAGAAAAGAGATGAGCAGATTGCACAGATTGCAGCAGCAAAGGAGATAGAGAACAAGAGGTATGCTGAGCTTCAGTCCCAGTTAAAATCTCTTTTTGAGTCGGGAAAGATTATTCCTCAGTGTGCTAGTGATAAACGTCGATGCCTAGTGGATGAGTCTGATATCGAGGGTGAGGAGGGTGAAGAGGATGAGGATGAGGATGAGGATGCTAATGATGAGTAGTTATACCTAACTACTAGACATTTTGGACTTAGTATATATAGTTTGTATACTTTTTAGATTATTTGATCGTATTTTAAGTTTAATTTGAAGTAGTGAAACGTAAATATAGAAGAATATCGTGTTGACAGCTATTTGAGCTGGTTTTGGTTGAATATGCTTATCAAATATGCAGGTGGGCAATTCAAATTGCAGCAATTTACTGCCAATTTTATGGTAAAATATCGACAACAAACCGACCTCCTGAGGTCGGTATTTTGGGTAAATTTTCCAGAAAACCGACATCAAGTAGTCGGTTTTTGAATAAAATTTTCCAAAAAACCGACCTCAGTAAGTCGAAATTGCGTGAAATAAGAAAATAAAATTTAAATAATACCGACCTCAGGTGGTCGGAATATCAGAAAAATAATAAATTAAAATTTCAGTAATACCGACTTCCGGAGGTCGAAAAACCAAAAAAATAATAAATTAAAAATTAAACAATACCGACCACCGGAGGTCGATATATTATATATTTAATAATATTTTATTTAAAAGAAATCGACCTCTAGATGTTGGAATAATAATAATAAATAAAAATATAATTAAATAAAACCGACGTCAGGAAGTCAGAAATAAAACAAAATAAAATATATATTAAATTCTTAATTTTTGGATTTAAAATTCAAACCGACATCCGGAGGTCGGTATTTACCGACCTCACGATGTCGGTATAGAAAACCAACCAAGCTTTTTCCGACTAGGGCTTTTAAGTCGGTTTTGAGTTGGTTTTTCAGGGAAAACCGACCTCTTGATGTCGGTTTTTTGAGGTCGGTTTTCCCTGTTTTTCTAGTAGTGCTAGGAGATTGTAAAATAGACTTCACAACGAGAGTGAGTAATGTAAAAATGGGGGAATTAGGAATCTGTCACAATTGAAATTCCAAACAAAGCAATAAGTAAAAATGTGTGTAGACAATGAGAGAGGACGACTAGGGATGTGTGTCAAATGGGACTCGAACAAGGGAAATGGTGATTTCTTATTCATACAAATTCATGCTAAATGACATGGGTAACCTTGGTTTTAGGTATGGTTATTCATCTCTCAATCAACAATGATATATTCAATAGTCTTAAATCAAGCACTATTGATTAAGCAATAAACAACCAAGTCATTACTTAGGGAGGTCACACTATTTCTAGCTTAGACCCTTAAGTAGGTGATTCTGTTGATTTGAGCTATTTCTAGCCTCAAATTTAAATGGAAGCCCAAGTTCCTACTAGAAATTTCACATCCAAAGTTATGATTTCCTCTTTCAAGCAAGAACATAACCAAGTAAGGAAAATCAATGTTTGCAACCACCAATTTTAGAGTTAAAATATGGTGAAATCACTAGACCCATGTCAATTAAGCAATTATAAACAAGAATTAAAAACACCCATACCCATTTATCAAGTACCCATCATCAACACATCTCTAGACAAGAGGTTTAGCTACTCATGCTTAAGGAAAGAGATATACCAAGTGGGTAATTCAATTTCCCTTCCATTCAAGCTAAATTTCTCAATATCAAAGATCAATTTGTACATAAATGATGGTTCTAAGAAGTGGGAAGAAGGAGTTGGGAGAAACCCTCTTCTTCTTCTTAGAAGAGAAAACTTGTTCACAAACCTAAGAATTGTTCAAAACTCTTTAGAACTATCCAAACTATTTAAAATTGTGCCTAAAATGGGTTTATAAATATTCCCAAAACATCACATAAATTTGGATAGAAATGCCTTTTGGGTGGTGTGTGATGCGATGTGCAGTTCCCACGTCATCATGTGCGCGTTGCACACCCTTCTTCAGTGGTCTAGTGACTCAGGAAAATTGGGACCTTCATGCAAAGGGTGGTGCGGTTCACCCCAAGCATTGTGTGCGTCGCACAGCAACCGCACCCCTTAGCAGACTCTTCAATTAACTTTCATATCCATGCAGTAGAAGGTGCATTCCACACCAAGGCAAGTGCGTGTCGCACGGGCACCGCATCTCTCAGTAGAATCTTTGTCTTGTTTGATCACTTAACACTTCACTCCTTTTTGAATCTTTCTGGGTCTATTTCCTTGTTTTCTATCTTTGATCACAAGTACCTACATCAACATCAATGAAGGCTATAAGAACCTCTAAATCTTATCAAAGCATAATAATCATTCATGATTAAAGGCTCAATAAGTTGGTAGATTACCGACTTATCAAACCCCCAAACTTGAACTATATTACTTGTCGTCAAGCAAGATACTAAGAAGGAAAGGAATGAATTATGCTCTAAAACTCAATCAAGTCACCAAAGACTACTCTATTCTAAAAAAACTAAGAAAAATAAAAAAACAAAAAGACTCAAACAAAAGAGTCAACTATTGTGCTCATCTCAATTTGTACCACCACATTATCAAGGCAATAGATCATTTCAAAAACTTTTCAAAAGGACTTCATTTCTCATTTAAAATCAAGGGAATTTTGTCATTCAAAACAAGATACAAAGCTTCTCAAGTCATTGGCATGGACCATCAAGGTTTGCCTCGAGATTCTTCACACAATTTGTCTCATTCATTCCTCTCAATTGAAATAGAGACTTCATGTTTCAATTCGAGTGCATGATGCCACTCACCGCATGAGAGAATCCCACTAACAATCATGTAATTCACAAAACAAAAGGATTATAAGAAAACCAAGAAGACTCTCACTCTCTCAAGGAAGTTCAAGTGCACACATGTTGACACATAGGATTGCCCTTCATGTAAATCGCCACTAATGTAGGGTGGCCAAGCTTAGAATCACCTAAGACTTGCGGGTTAGATTTTGGCTAGGGCTAAGGTGAGGATTTTATTTGGTTTAAGTGACTACACCTCCCTAATGCTCTTTGTTATCATTTTAAATACCGCTCACATTTTTGACTTTGACTTCACCTTATTTCTCCCTCACACAACCCAAGCTTCTCCTTTTCAATCATGATCATTCAAAACTCCTTGTATCACCTTTGTTTGGTAGCACCTATTCTTTCTTTTCATTTTGCTCATTGGATTGAACTTTTTGAAGCCATTTTCAATTCAAACTTAGGGTGCTACCTTGCACTTGGAGTGCATTCCTTTTTGTTCTCCTTATTGATCGCATACACCCCCAAACTTAAGCATTTGCCTATGTTGTCTTTTCATTTCCCCCCAAACTTAAGCTTTGAGCCTACTTTTCATTTTCATGTAATTAGGGAGGACGGGTGCCAAAATAGAGGTTCCAAAAAGGTCAAGGTGTTAAGCAAGTTGCCAAGGTTTGGTCACAAGCTAAAAGATGTTAACTAGGATCGATGTCAAGGGAAGGCATTTTGGGTGAAGCAACTATCAAAAAGGGCCTAAGATCATTTTCCAAGCTCGATCATACCTAGAATTTCACCTTGAATCACATTCGGGGCAAGTTCTAGACAACACACATGCACAAGAATCAAGGTAAAGCCTCACCACACAAGGCATCATGCCACAAGACTTCTTTTATTAATCTCAAGATCAATTAGGATAAATGATTTTTGACAAGCTATTTTGAGTTCATTACACACTCGTTTGGAAATCAATCAAGCCAAAGCGAGAGGGTACAAATCATGACAAGAGAATGCTATCCTCAAAGTTTCATTTTCCCTCTTTTCTTTCTTTTTCAAAAATATGTTGTCAAGAAATTTTTTCGATGGGTCCATTTAGAGACAAGAACACTACGAACTCAAATTAAAACTAAAACTTGGCATTTTTCCTTAAGAAAGCTACCTCTCAATCTATCATAGGGAAACACTAACCCAGTTCGACACAAAAACACACAAAAACAAAAGAAAAGAAAAATATAGAAAATATTTTTGCTCCTTGGGAAAGAACCGTGATAATAAGAAAACCCTCAGAGTTTATTGGTAAACTACAATTAACAAGGCAATTACCAATTTGCATGCTCATGAATCATTTAATAAATAAGCCTCGGCATAGGCTCTTAATGCATTTGCAAGGCACGGGTAGCAAGACAATGGAATCATGTAAGACTAACCTGGCACACAATCAAGAATTAAAAATCAAGCCCGATTATGGCACAATTAAGCTAAAAAAAACATAATAAAAAGGCCCGACAAGGGCAATATCATCACAATCATCCAACATTCCCGACAAGGGCAAAATCAAATCTAGCAAGGAAACTAATAATATCAACAAGACCCGGCAAGGGCAATAAAATATCTCAAGCCCAACATGGGCAATCAACAATCAAATCAAATAATACCACCTCCCCCCATAAAAAGAAGCATTGCCCTCAATGCTTTAAGATCAAATAAGGAGATAAGAGGTTCAACTCCCTGGAGGCCTATGCCTCATCTTCATCAACTGGTGCTTCAGCAACTGCGGCATTTCCACTAGGACCTGCACCACCATTTTGGGAGTGTGCTATCACTGTAGAGTCCCTGAGAGCCTGCTGGAACACTGGGGTCTCATCATTATCTAGCTCTACGTACTCAACACTAAGGAGCTCAATCTTATCCTCTGCATAAGCTGCAAACAAGTCATCCATAGGCCCACAAGTCTGATGAGGCTGAGGCAAATTCCTCAAATCTGCTTCCTCAACCGAAGCTTTTCTTTTGCTTTTGCCATATTCTTCTTGAGATCCTTCACTGCACCCTCAACAGTATCCACCCTTTTGCAGAGTTTGGTGATACTTTCCACCAGCCCTTGCATGGCATTCTTGACATCTCTGTGTATCATACCAGGCAACTTAGTAGCCAATTAATTCAGCTGCCTCTCATGATCATAGGTTTTGTACATCATATCATGGAGGCCACTTTTGGTCAAAGGTCCTCTCGATGTAGTAGGTGTGGGGGTATGTGCCTCTGAAGCAGCCCAAGAGGGAGGTGAAGCCTGTGTTTCAGCATCTGAGTCATCAACCTCAACTTCCACTAATGTTTCTACCCTGTGCCTTTTAAAGCAGGGGTCATCCTTGTTAGTTTTCTTATTAAGATCCAGCACACCATTGGCGGGAGCACGAGTGTCACAACTAAAGAAAGGGATGCCCGCATTGGCACACAGTTTGCTGATGAGAATAGGGAAGGGGAATGCATCACCACCTCTATGAGCCTTCCTCTTGATCACTAAGACCACAATCTCACCACAGTTGATATGGTCCCCCATCATGAGTAACCTTTTGGTCATTTTGAAAAGGTAGGAAGTGAGAATGAAAAAATTTATATCAAAGGCGGGACTCAAAGTATAGGGACATTCGCGGTATGTCACCCCCTATAGTGGCCCAAAGAGGTGTGTAAGGAGCAATAATAGGTGCAGCCCACTCAAGAGTTTGTGTTTGACAGTCATCTTGGCCATGAGTTCAGGTGCTGGCTCAATTCGGGTGCTCCAATAGACGGTATAAATTGTATCTGGAGTGATTCAAATTTCCTTGCCTCGAACTATTACTGATTCCAAAGTGGGGAAAGTTTTTGGCCCCTTTTTATAGCCTTTAGCATCTTGTGTGGCTTGATATGAGGCAAAGAACTCTCAGAATATCTCCTTGTAATAGTTCCCATGAACCTCCTAAAATGGTTGCCACTATCGTCTGGCAAACTTCTCAGGGATGTTAGGTAGGTTAACGCCCATTGCATCCAAATTGAAGCTCGTCTCCGTGTTGAAGGACCTGCCACTATCACGATTATAGATGACCCTCATACCTTTCACCCTGAACTGAATCCTCTCCTTCTCTGAAATTTGGGTATGAGAAGAAGTTGTGGGTTTCTTCTTGCCCTTTGAAGTTGGATTGGAGGAGGAAGGAGTTGTTGGCCTTCTCAAACTCCTTTTGGCGTTGCCCCTGCTAGAAGACATGTTCTGCACATGGAGATTGTGAGTCTAAAAAAACAAAAGCAAAATCATTTTGTGTTTTTGACATAAGTGAAAGAAAAAGATCAAAAAAAAGTTAACAAACTAAAAAGGACGAAATGCAAAGAGTAGAAAAATGAAGGAGGTAATTGACAACTCATGTGGACCATGTGCGAAACGCACAAGCCATTGTGCATGTCGCACATAATGTCGCATGAGCTACCAGATTCTTCAACAAATTTTCCACTAAGGTGCACTTGCTGGTGCGGTTCGCATGCACAAAAGTGTGCATTGCTCCCTGCTTCGCACCTCAAAATAGTGAACTGGAACCACTTTTTTAGCAGGTGCAGTGCCTTGTGCATTTCACACATCAAGATCCACGCACCACATGTGAAACGCACAGGAGAACAATTGGAATTTTTGGTTCCTTGTGTTTTTATGAATTACACATGTTATTCATGGAGCAAGATTTCCATAAAGCACTTCGCACCAAGCAGTAATCCAACAATTAAACATTCAGGGGCATAACAAAACATGACCATAATTTATTCGGGTATTCAGACTTCCCCAGATTTCATTATAACCATAACAAACAAAAAAAGAACTCAACGATTTCCCTTAAGAAGGATGTTACCCCTTCTATTATAAGGAACATCAAGCCTTGAATTGTAATAATTAGGCACCAAGTTCAATAATTTCTACCTCCCCGTTCTATTATCGGGAACATCAAGCCTTGAATTGTAATAATTAGGCACCAAGTTCAACATTTTCTACCTCCCCACACAAGATTATATACCCAACAAAATATTCAACAAAGAACATGGGTACAACAATGGTATCAAATTTTAGCCCCATACAACAATTCTCAACCAGAACTTATGAAAAATGATGATTTTCCCTTAAGAATGACGTCACCCAATCTATCATAGGGCCAAATCATGCATCAATCACAAGTGGGTTACTCAGACTTCACCCCAAACACAAATTTTCAAGGCGAAAAACTACTACAATCAATATGCATTATCACAATATCAAGTTCTACCAAGTTTATCCTAAGAAAAATCCATAACATAATTTAAAATTGGGGACTCAAAATTTTTGGATCTCACCCAATATCGATATGGCAATTCTAGTAATCATGCTTTACAATATGAGTTCTAAATCAGCATAAAAATATATATTTAACGTTGGGAACTTACCATAAGTAAAGATTAAAGGAGGAGAAGCAAAAATTAAAGCTTTTGGAGAGAAACAATGGTGATCCAACAACCTTGCCATGAGAACGAATGACGGCAGCACATGGTGGAGTGGTGGTAGAGATTGGGTGAGATGAAGAGAAAAGTTAGGGGAAGTTTGAGGGATTTGTGGGAGGTTTTGGGAGAGAATGTAAAGAGTTGAGGAGAAAATATGGGGAGTAAAGTTGAGGGTAGCAGTTATAAAGTGGAAAAAAAGAATAAATTAAGCTGGGTCGGATCGGTCAATGGGTTAGGTCAATTAAAATTTGAAATTTACCTTGGTGCACCGCGACATATGGTTCGCACAAGCCCTTGTGCAGACTGCATGTCATTTCACACCTTATCTTTCCATGCCCCAAACTTGGCCCAGGTTTCTGCTTCATCATGCAATGGAGATGCGATGTGCACTTAGGCTCGTGCGGTCTACACAGCCCATCGCATATCACCTCCAATTTCTATTTTTCTTCCCAGCTTTTTGGCATGCATTGGGTTGTGTGATACATACATTAGCTTGTGTGATCCATACAGTCCTCCGCATGACTCTCATTTTGCCCTATTTTTCCGCTTGTTCATTCCTCTGCTCATTGCATTCCTAAAACAAACCAAACACAACAAAAGATAACCAAATATAAAGTAAAGACACTTGGGTTGCCTCCTAAGAAGCGCTTTCTTTTATGTTGCGGCTCGATGATAGTACCTCAACCTTAGTTGTTGTCAGATAGCATGCCAATCCACTTGGCATGGCCCCATCCAAAGAAGGGCAATTGCTCCTTCAACGTACTCAAAACATCAATATATTGACAACTTGGCAACTCTACGTCTTTCCTATTTCACACTCCTCAAGGGCATGATCAAGCTTGCCCTCAACATTAATCACCGAGATTACCCTTAATTCATCCAAAGGCTTTGTGGGTTAGCACAAGTTGAATCTCACTACCTCACTTCCAACCTGGAATTTGGGTTCACTGAGTTCAACATCTACAAGTGCTCTCTCCGTGGCTAATAGTGGTAACCCAAAAATGATGGGCCCCTCAACATCCACTTTGCAATCCAAGATCATGAAGTCTGCCGGGAGAATGAACTTGTCAACCTTCACCAACAATGAACTTGTCAACCTTCACCAACAAATAAAAGAGTATTCCTACTGGGCGTTTAATGGACCGGTCAGCCATGAGTAGACGCATGGATGTAGGTTTGGGTGTACCCAATCCCAACTTATTAAAGATTGCCAGGGGCATCAAGTTTGTCACGCCTCAAATTACATTTAGACGGACAGGCACTCGATGCCCTAAAGGCCCGATAGAACCAACTTATAACCTGTGATTCATCATGCATATAACTATGACAATTAAGAAGCTTTAACTATAGATAAGATGCCTGAATAACAAGACCAACATAGATAGGCCCAAAACTTATGTTCACGATCTGGCCATTGAGGCCACAACTGTTAAGAGCAAAGACATAACTAAGTTTTACTTTAACATTGGTCTACAAAGCCTCTACAAGATAGACAAACTTAGTTTAGGTCGGGACAGGGCCCCGCCTTACCCTTAACTATACAATACCCAAAATATATACCAAAGACTCAGTAAAGCCCCGAATCAACCTGGAGCTCACCAACAGCAGCCGAGTGTCATGTGCTCCTACTGGGGAGGTCTACTAGCCAGAGTACATGTGTCTGTGGCATGAAATGCAGCGTCCCCATGAGGGACGTCAGTACGAGAGAATGTACTGAATATGTAAGGCATAAAGTAAACCATATGTTAACAAGAGCTCAAATAGAATCAGGTATCAGTGCATACACATGTAAATAAGAACAGAATATCACATTTGCTTACACTTGTGAAATCATGTATATTACGTTCTTTGGTTACTCTTCTTTGCTTTATGATCATTGTAAGGCATGTAATACACGTGACCAACTAATCAGTGGTAGAAGAGGAGTCCCATGCTAGGCAATTTAACCCCTGGGATGCTGCCCTCATAAATATACAAATTGGGATCGACCCATGCTAGGCTTTCGCCCCTAGGCTGCCACCTATAAGTACACAAATAGGGATCGACCCATGCTAGGCTTTCACCCCTGGGATGCCACCCACACATATACAGATTACTTCATTTAGTTTCTTTAATCTTTGAGATTGTTACTTTGGTGGTTGTATCCTTTATTGAGCTCAAAACTATGGACCAGTAGTAGAAGACATGTGAACATGCACTTAAGGTAGTAACAATGATATAAGGAGCAAACGTAACATCAACGTACTGTTTAGGAGCTTATATGATACAATGAACCTCATTTGGCTTAGAGAATAACTCACAAAGCTTGCTGTTGAAAGTACCTTTACTAGGAAACTCACTTCGTTGGTAACAACACAAATATAAGAGTTCATGCAAAGGAATATGAAACTGAGAAACCTTACATACCTTGTTGTGTAACTCGAATATTACAACGAATTAAGCTTCCCCCTTTCAGATTATTTATCTACAATGAAATACGTGGCAAAACTAGTATTAGTAGCTAGTCAACCAATTTGGGCTACTTGATCCCACTAAATCAATAACTAGGCAGTAAGCTCGTAATTGATCAAACCAAGAGTGTTCCTTTCACCCCTTCTCTTCTAAACATATCTACATACTGTACGACCTTCTCATAAGGTCCCTTGAAACTCTTCCGACTTCACAACATATACCAAACAACATACAAAGGTGTGCAGGCAGCAAGTTAACATAACACCCAATTAAGTGGTGTATTACCACACCCTCCTTCCATACTTCAATACAACTTCACACACCCTTTTACAAGTTCAACCAAGCTGTCCCAAATATATACACATAAAACCGCTCCTAAAACAATCCCAAACATCCTTCAACATAATAAGAAAGTATTTTAACTCAAGGATTCCAATCACTACCCCATGGTTCTTGACACAAACACATACATAATTCTCCATCAAACTTGCATATAAAAAGGGGTAAAAATTGGTAGTAACTTTACCTTAAATTCTGAAAATCTGTCCTCCTAACTTGTACTTCTTCAAGAGCTTGAACTCCCCTTCAACATAGCTTGAAAAGAGGGAGAATACTTAAGAACCCTAATGGTATTTTATGGCTTCTATGTGAAGCTAAGAGAGAGAGAAAGAAAGAACTTCTATAATCTATTTTTTTTCAAGTTAAAATGAGTGAAATGAGCTGGTCTTAACCCCTTTAAAGGGGGGATGCTTTGGCCGACTTTTCTTGCTCATTTTGAGCCACAAAATGTCAAGAAGGTGACACACCTACTTGGCCATTTTACATGGGCTTTGTTGGACTTAACCTTATTGGGCCTTGGCTGCCAATTCTTTCCCTTTCTTTCACTTCTTTGGGCCAGAATTCATTTAAGTGGGTGATGGGTGTACTTGGCTCTCTAAGCTAGTCAAAATAGTCTTAGTAGGTGATGCACTTACCTAGTTCTTTAGGCTGGTCAATAAGTCAAAGTAGGTGATGCACCTACTTGTCACCTACTAGCTTAGTTAAGTCAAGCAAGCAGCTCACTTATTTTATTCTATTTTCTAATTTCTAATCCCTTTTGCTTTAACTTAACACTTCACCCTAAATATTTACTCAAATAAAACCTTACCATCTCGAGTTTAAATACTTTTGTCGAGGTTAACTTGGCCGTTTACGTGCTGAACTGAATGTGGCATTACAGCACCTCCCAATACACATTAAACTATCACTGCTCATATAAGAAACTCGGTCCCTCACCTATACGACAAGGCTATATCAAGTGATATATGAATAGGACTAGTATATGCAGAATATAGGATGTTACATCCTCCCCTTCTTAGGAACATTCGTCCTCGAATGATATTAAAGTTAACCAGCCAAACAAGCTCAAGCCTAAGTTAAGTACCACTATTAGACAGATAATATATATAGACTTATACTTACTCGTTAATTCCTCAACTCGACACTTCCACCTTTCTCATCGGACTGAAATAGATGAGGATACTTGGATTTTATCGCTTCTTCCGCTTCTCATGTAACTTCTTCTACTTGTTGGTTTCTCCACAATACTTTTACGGAAGCTACTTCCTTATTTCTTAGCCTCTTAACTTGGCGATCCAGAATAGCAATGGGTACTTCTTCATAAGTGAGATCTCCCATAACTTGTACATCTTCAGTAGGAGTAATACGAGATGGGTCACCTATACACTTTCGAAGCATTGAGACATGAAATACTGGATGGACTGTTGAAAGCTCTTGGGGTAGCTCTAACTCATATGTGACTTGGCCAACTCTTCGAATAATATTATATGGCCCTATATAGCGTGGACTTAACTTTCCCTTTTTACCAAATCTCATCACCCCTTTCATTGGTGACACCTTCAAAAATACCTAATCTCCTATAGCAAACTCCAGCCCTCTTCTTCTAATATCTGCATATGATTTGTATCGACTTTGAGCCGTTGCCAGCCGCTGTTGTATCACCTTAACTTTTTCCATAGCTTGATGAACAAGATATGGCCCAAATAAGGTAGTTTCACCCACTTCAAACCATCCGATTGGTGATCTACACTTCCTCCCATATAAAGTTTCATAAGGTGCCATTTTGATACTTGAATGGTAGCTATTGTTGTAAAAAAACTCAATAAGTGGTAAATGGTCATCCCAGCTACCTTTAAAGTCCAATACACAAGCTCGTAACATATCCTCAAGTGTTTGGATTGTACGTTCTACCTGACCATCCGTTTGAGGGTGAAAGGTCGTACTTAAATTCACTTGTATTCCCAAACTCTTCTGAAATGATTTCCAAAAATTCGCGGTGAATTGAGCTCTCCTATCAGATATAATAGAGATTGGGATTCCATGTAGCCGAACTATCTCTTTAATATACAACCTTGCATACTCTTCAACTGTATAAGTAGCCTTAACCGGCAAGAAGTGGGCTGATTTGGTGAGTCAATCAACTATCACCCATATGGAGTCAAACTTCTGAAATGAGCAAGGCAGACCAGTGACAAAATCCATGTTGATCATGTCCCACTTCCAAATTGGAAGGTCTATATGTTGCATATAACCTCCAGGCTTTTGGTTCTCTACTTTAACTTGTTGACAATTTGGACATTGAGAAACAAATTCTGCAATGTTCTTCTTCATGTCACTCCACCAATACACTCCTTTCATGTCATGATACATTTTAGTTAAGCTCGGATGGATAGAATATCTTGAATGATGTGCTTCTGTCATAATTCTCTCCCTTAGTCCATCTATATTAGGCACACACAATCTGTTTTCGCACTGGAGTACTTTGTTTTGCGTAAGCTCAAATGCCTTTGTCACCCCTTTTTGTACATTCTCCTTAAGCTGTAATAGAATATGATCCTTATATTGCTTCTCTTTTAATTCGACTACTAATGAGGATTCTGCTGCATTTTGCACAACAATCCCTTAATCTTGAGATTCAAGAAGGCGAACCCCCAAGCTAGCTAGTTGGTATAGATCCTTAGCTATTCTTTGTCTTTCCATGGACTTCCCATAGGTGTTTTCCATTGTCCTACGACTTAAAGCATTGGCCACCACATTTGCTTTCCCCGGATGATACAAGATATCAACATCATAATTTTTTAATAACTCAAGCCATCTTTGCTACCTCAGATTCAGATCCTTCTGCTTAAAGATATATTGCAAGCTCTTATGGTTAGTATATATGTCAACATGAACCCCATACAAGTAGTGGCGCCATATCTTTAAAGCAAATACAACCGCTGCTAGCTCTAGATCATGGGTTGGATAATTTTTCTCATGTGGCCGCAACTGTCTTGAGGCATAAGCTATTACTTTACCATGCTGCATCAATACGCATCCTAATCCCACTCCCGACGCATCACAATACACTGCATACCCTTCTATGCCTTCTGGAAGTACCAATATAGGTGTAGAAGTCAACTTATTTTTCAGCTCTTGGAAGCTTCTTTCGCATGCATCGCTCCATTGGAACTTGGCTGCCTTGTGTCTTAGCTTTGTTAAGGGTGCAGAAATAGAGGAAAATCCCTCAACGAACCTTCTATAATAACTTGCCAACCCAAGGAAACTACGAACCTCCGTAGGTGTTGTAGGTCTTGACCAGTTCTTCACGGCTTCTATCTTTTGAGTATCAACCCTTATTCCTTCATCAGAGACAATATGACCCAAGAATGCCATAGATTTTAACCAAAACTCACATTTAGAAAACTTTGCATATAGCTTACGATCACGAAGAACCTGTAACACCTGCCACAAGTGATTAGCATGGTCCTCCTTTGATCTTGAATAGACCAAGATATCATCTATGAATACAATCACAAACACGTCCAAGAATGGCTTGAACACCCTATTCATCAGATCCATAAAAGCTGCTGGTGCATTTGTTAGCCCAAATGACATAACTAAAAATTCAAAATGACCATACCGTGTTCGGAAAGCTGTCTTGGGTATATCTTTCTCTTTGACTTTTACTTGATGATAACCCGACCTCAAATCAATCTTCGAGAAACACTTAGCACCCTGTAACTGGTCAAACAAATCATCAATCCTAGGAAGGGGATATTTGTTCTTAATTGTCACCTTATTCAACTGCCGATAGTCAATACACATTCTCAATGAGCCATCTTTCTTACATACAAATAAGACCGGTGCTCCCCAAGGGGATATACTAGGCTTTATGAATCCTTTTTCTAACAAATCTTTTAATTGCTCCTTTAATTCTCGTAATTCTGCCGGGGCCATCCTATATGGAGGGATAGAGATGGGTTGAGTACCTGGAATCACATCAATACCAAACTCTATCACTCGTTCTGGAGGCAAACCTGGAAGCTCTTCGGGAAATACATCAGAAAATTCATTTACCACTGGAATAGACTGAAGATCTAGTGGCTCCGCATCTATATCTCTCACTCTCACTAGATGACATATGTACCCTTTGGACATCATCTTCTTTGCCTTAAGATAAGAAATAAACTTACCTCTTGGTGTCCCAACATTACCTTTCCATTCAAGGACTGCCTCTTTTGGAAAATGGAAACTCACCCTCTTAGCTCGGCAATCTACCATGGCATAACATGAAGCCAACCAATCCATACCCATTATAACGTCAAAATCTATCATATCTAGCTCAACAAGGTCAGCCAATGTGTTACGGTCACAAACAGTTACTATGCAATTACAATAGACTTTTCTAGCTATAATAGACTCGCTAGTTGGCGTAAATACTTCAAATAGTTTAACCAATAATTCTGGCGTTCCTTCAAACTTTCCAGCAATCAATGGAGTTACATATGATAATGTAGAGCCTGAATCAATTAATGCATATACATTATATGAAAAGATGGACAATGTACCTGTAACCACATCAGGTGAAGCCTCAAAATTCTGTCGTTCCGCTAGAGCATATGTACGATTTTGAACTCCACTAGAACTAGCAGTTCCTCTACCACCTCTACCATGACCTGCAGGCACCTGTGGCCCCTTAACTAAATAAGGCACCGATGATGATGATGCAGCAACCGATCCAGTAGGTTGTGTCATGCTACCCATGCCCCTTTGAGGGCAATTTCTCATCATGTGTCCTGGTGTACCATACCAAAAACAAACATTTGTTCCAAGCTGACATATACCTGGATGATTTCTTCCACATTATTTACAAGACTGTCTAGGAGGTCTTGGTTGGGTCGCACTTCCCTGTTCTTGGTACCCCGCTACTTGTGAGCCTTGACTCTCACTCCTTTGCCCAAATTGATTAGCCTTAGACCCTTGAAGCCGAGGTGGAGCGCTAGCTGTAGAGTAGGAAGATGATGACCTAGGCAGTCTATTAGAAAACCGAGGCCTAAACTCACTTTAGGATGGCGTAAACTGGCCTATAGATCTAGCCCTCTTGGACTGCCCTCTTTCCGACTCTTGTGTCCTTCTCCTTTGCCTTTGATCCTCCATCTTTTGTGCAAAAGCTTGTATCCTTGCTATATCCATATCTTTGTTCAAAGCAGCAATAGTACAATCCCTAACCAGATATGAATCCAATCTATCCACGTAACGATGAACTCTATCCTCCATAGTAGCTACTACATTAGGAGCATACCTGGACAAAGAATTAAACTTGAGACTATACTCTCTCACGCTCATATTCTCTTGGTGAAGATTTAAGAACTGAGTTGCACGGGCCTCCCAAATCTCCAATGGCAGATAATGGTCAAGGAATGCCTTTTTAAACTCTTTCCATTTAGCTGAAGGTGTATTTATACCCCTAGATTGTTTCCAAGCTTCGTACCACAATATAGCCACACCTTTTAATCTATATGTTGCCAACTCAACTGCTTCCTTACCAGATACATGCATAATATCTAAGGTCCTTTGGATTTGATCAATAAAGTCTTGCGGATCTTCATTAGGATCTGACCCGGTAAATGATAGAGGGTCCAAATTAAGGAAATCACGTATCCGCACACTAGCTTCCCTATTTGCACCACTAGTACCTGCAATTGTACCTGCTTGCCCTTGTCCTTGACCAGCAAGTATACGAGTCAACAATTGGACTGCATTATTTAAATCTTGGTCAGTAGCATTAACCGGTGGTTCTTGGGGTGCTGCTGCTCTCCTTAGCTCTTCTGAAGACGGAGGAGTGGAGGAAGTCCGTGATGAAGACAGTTGAGCCTCACTTTGATTAGCTCGTCTAGGTGGTGATTTGCTGGTCCCTTCTCCAGTAGCCACATTTACTTGCTTACCAGTACTCTTACTTTTCCTAGTAACTGGCATTTTTGCTATAATTAAAACAATTTAAAGGTTAGTTACGATAAACCTATAACATTGGCTCTATTGCACGATCTAAGAGATGAAGAAAAAGAGACAACTCCTAAATGTCCCGTAGCCTCCTATTTATAGATGTGGTTCACAATACACCCATAAGCAAGACTCTATATAGACACGGCTTTGTAGACTCCCTAGGATGACCTGCTCTGATACCACTTTTGTCACGCCTCAAATTACATTTAGACGGACAGGCACTCGATGCCCTAAAGGCCCGAGAGAACCAACTTATAACCTGTGATTCATCATGCATATAACTATGACAATTAAGAAGCTTTGACTATAGATAAGCTGCCTGAATAACAAGACCAACATAGATAGGCCAAAAACTTATGTACACGATCTGGCCATTGAGGCCACAACTGTTAAGAGAAAAGACATAACTAAGTTTTACTTTAACATTGGTCTACAAAGCCTCTACAAGATAGACAAACTTAGTTTAGGTCGGGACAGGGCCCTGCCTTACCCTTAACTATACAATACCCAAAATATATACCAAAGACTCAGTAAAGCCTCGAATCAACCTGGAGCTTACCAACAGCAGCCGAGTGTCCTGTGCTCCTACTGGGGAGGTCTACTAGCCAGAGTACATGTGCCTGCGGCATGAAATGCAGCGTCCCCATGAGGTGCGTCATTACGAGAGAATGTAATGAATATGTAAGGCATAAAGTAAACCATATGTTAACAAGAGCTCAAATAGAATCAGGTATCAGTGCATAAACATGTAAATAAGAACATAAGATCACATTTGCTTACACTTGTGAAATCATGTATATTACATTCTTTGGTTACTCTTCTTTGCTTTATGATCATTGTAAGGC